>CM019043.1:8639101-8839213 GCA_009664405.1 Drosophila bifasciata | reverse complement strand
GCCGCTGCTCGTCCAAAAGGATCTGCTGCAATTGTTTTTGTGTGGGTTTTGGGTTTTTGTTTTCCATATTCGGGGCAAGGAGGGGGGTTGAAAGGCCTCGTAAAAAAACAAGCGGAAAACTATAAAATGGAAAACACACAGACAGCGACAGAGACACCCAAGGCTCGGGCCACGCACAGTAGCTGCTGGGTGTCTCGGGCGGAAGCCTCTTGCAGTTTCCCCAAGCGTGTGCGTCTGCTCGTAAAAACAGCAAGCCACCAATGGATATTAAAGCCCACCCTCCTCCCACTGACACTATCTAGCCCGCACAACCCCCCACCCGATTTTGCTGCCACTGGTTGGGTCATTAAGACGCATTATTGTTTGGATTTAAAATGAGGGGAAAACCACAGCAGGAGGGGTGGAAGGGGAGAAGGAAAAGCCGGCGATGATTGCCTAGCGACTCTTGGTTGATTACTGCCAGCTGATAGCTTAATATGGACAAAATAAAAAAAACGTCATTTGAATTAAACTTCAGACTAGTGTTTGAACAAATGAATGGATGCAGTGCATCGGATTGACATTAAATACTCTCCGGAAATATGCAAGAAGTAATTTATTTTCTAACTTATTAAGTATTTATTCCGTAAATCTATTTCAAATTCAAACTATTTTGGCGCGCAGCGTCTGCTGCACGGCAGCACTTTCCAAAACAGGCCAAAAATACTGGTACGAACGCTCGTGCATGCAGACTGCACCCAGTATTCTTTAATTTCTCTCCCTCGGCTGTGTTCTACTTCGTTTTTTCTCTCTCGGGTTTGCTTGTGCTTCGTCTTCTATTCTCTTTCTCTTCAAATAATAACATAAAATGGAATTAACAGAGTTAGGTCCCTGGAAACGTATCATCCATAATTACCGTTATTACTAAATATTTCATAAGCCCATACAAACATACATATGTGCATGTCTGTATAGTGATCCGATTTGGATTATATTTCAGCTGATTTGTGGATTTATATGTCTATGTTAAATTTTCAAACATTTAGTGGAATTGTCTTTATAAACACTTAAATTATTTTGGTAACGTTTCGTTTTCCAACCGACTTATTCTATTAACATTTTCCTTATCTTGCTGGATTCGTTCAGACGAAGTTTCTATGTATATGCTATATCGGAAAGAGTATTCATGCACAAAACAGAATTCAAAAATTTTTTTATGTACGTACAAAACAGGGAACAGAACAGGGAGTATCATGCCGGCAGGCAAGGGCAGGGCAGAGCAGCCAGCCAGCCAGCCAGCCCTCATTTCGAAACCGACTGTCGGCGCAAGCGGTTCGTTCGGTTGTTTCGTGTTCGCCTCTCGCACAGATATCTCGTGAAACTCCACCCCCTCCCATAAAACTTCGGGCAGGCGGGGAAGCAGGCAAAATCACCCACCAAAAGCCGGTTCATTTCGAGTTTCGAGCCCAATGCCAAGGATGCAGCAGATGCAGCAACACAATACTCCTCTGGCAGTATCTTTGGGATACAAATTAAGTTGATTTGTTGCGCTCTGTTCGAATCGGTTCGGTTCGTTATTGGTCTTGGAATTGGTATCGGTTCTCATCATTCTCTGGGTAATTGAACTCCAACTCCACTCCATCGTCAGCTCAGCAGAGCGCCCGTTCTCAGTCCCAGTCTCGTATCTACTACTCTCGGTCGTCTTGCAGTGCATTTTGTGTATCTAGATACGGTCTTTGTCGGCGTATCGGTGTATCCGTAAACTGTTAGTGAAGTGCAGCACAGCCGCCTCTGTCTCTCTGCCCCGGTCGCTTGTCTCTTGTCAATCTAGCCACTGATAAAAAAATAGTAACCACGAAACGAAACATAAACCAACAACAACTACAGACAGCAGACAACAGACAGCAAGTGCCGTATCCGTATCTCTTTGAGTCGTCTCACCGTGTGTTCGTTGATAAATGCATTTCATGCGTTCCGGCTATGTAAATAGCAATTTAATTTGAGTGTCCACAGTAAATATCAAAAAACCCAACCCGACATACTTACATACATATACACAGCTCCTCCGATTCCATTCCGGGGGACTCGTCGAAAAGGCCAGTCAGCAATTGGACTCGTCGCTGTGTCGTCTGGCAACCAAATATTGAATATTTACAGATGCGTTGAGTGGATTTTCGAGTGCCCGGCACTTACTTGGCAGCAACACCCCGCTCCCCTGCCCCACGCATCGACGGCTCTGAGCCGATGGATAGTAGTCGCTTGACTGTATCAACGGATTGGATTGTCAGCATTTAATACCCTTCAATCCGTTTCGTGAGTGTCCTTCGCGCGATTCGAGTGTGTGAGTGTGTGTGGTGTCTATTTTTGCTAATTGGCCAGAAGAGAGAGAGAGATAGAGAGAGTAAATATCGAAAGACAGAGATAAAGGAGTACAAACTATGGATATGGATGTGATGATGATGTTTTCGTTGTGCATCCTAGCGAGCACTTTGATGGGTAAGTGTCCACTGAATGGAATCATTGAAAGGGATTAAGGTATTCCATGAGATATTTAATCAAGATTTAATTGAAATTCATCGAGGGTTCGTTCTGCTTATCAAAGTTGTTTTGATGTGGGAATTGGAAAATTGCATTAATAGACCTTCGGAGAACTTCAAAGGATTCATTTCCATTGAGTTCTGCTATCTGTTTCCAAATAGAAACCTCATCTCCCTTATTACGGGTGGGCTGCCGCCTGGGTAACCATGGTCCCTGGCGAGCCTTTGTATTTACAATTGAATTCTGAATAACAGAAGCAGCGTGCAAAATGACTCAATTAGAAGCCGGACAGGAACAGGAGCAGAAGCAGGAGCAAGAGTCTTTCATGTCCCAGGCAGCGGGAGATGGAAGGTAGCCGTTGCAATGCTTATGAAACGCAAAGGACTTCATCTTAGGCAAACAGAGGAGCAGCCGGCGGTAAGAAAACCAAACAGCAGCTCATTTAGGCAAAGGACATGACAGGCAGGCAGTCGGACAAGGATCTGTGCCTTGGCCACTTCAAGTGGGACAGGCAATGCCCAAAATTTCAGCTAATCAAATATAGTTTATGTATGGCAAGGATCATACAAGCAGAGGGATCGTTGTGTCAATGGAAGGACATCTCAAGAGGCACACATACACACATATGTATGTATGCCAGCTGAGGTCCTTGGAGGCGACTGGTGCGTGTGTGTGTGTCAGGATACAGCCGGCAACTGCTGACGGCTGACGGTTAAGTAGCACAAAGGCAAACAGCCGCAAACAAAAGGCGTCCAGACGACAGACGGGAAAAGAGAGTGAGAGGCACAGAGAGGCGGCCGGCCGGCCATATACATACATACATACATACATACATACATACATACATACATACATATTTCAAAATCTGTGCAAGGAAAGCCATGGAGGTCCATTATTTGTATGGCAAATAATATGCCATGGCTGTCCTGTCTCTCCGTCTGTGTGCCGCTTGCCTGTGTGTGAGTTCCTTTTGTGTGGCAATCATAATTTGTTATTCAAGCATGCAAAATGCTGCATGCAACATGCCCAGCCAAGCCACACCACGCCACGGCAGAGCAGGCCATGCCAGGCCAGGGCAGGGCAGCTGTGGCAACTACAACTCAGCTTTTCTGCCACTCCACTCCACGCCACTCCCACTGCTGCCAGTCTGCATCCTGAGCAACCTTAAAGCCTTCAAGTTGAAAGTTCACTCGAGAGCGCTCTCATAATTGCAAGAAAATTAGACTGGCATTCAGCCGAATGTTCCATGGAGTTCGTAGGAGGAGAGCCCGGGCTAAGCCGAGAATGATTAGCAGTTGGGGCAACCCCTAAGACCTGACAGAGAACAGAGAACCCATCAGAACGAACGTCCTTTAACCTCCCCCAAATGACAGAGGCCCAGATCAAACTTTTGACGGGTAATTGTCAGTCGCAGTCATTTCCATTTCCCTGCGTTTTCATTCCATTCCCATGTTGACTTGCAGTTTCTTTCCCTGGATAAAGGTTTTCCCAGACAAATGCCACAGATTCCAGAGTGACAGTTCAGTTTCGTTTCTTCTTGGCCTTCTATTTGTATTTGTATTTGTATTGGTATTTCCATCTCTATCTTTATCGTTTCCCCCAGTGAAATCAAATCAAAACGCCACCCATGGGGAGTGGTGCTATACTAGGGTGGTGCTGGGGCAAGTTCAAGTGGATGGCACAGTGGGCCTCCAGATTATTACAACAATATTTCGCATTCATTGTGCTTAATCGACAAATGTTGCCGCACAATTTGTGGCAGTTGAATGTGTATCTTAAACTCAAACTGAATCTGAATACGAATCCGAAACTGAAGCAGAAGCAGAAGATGCTGATGCTGACGAGCAGGAGCAGCCTCAGCAGTGGGTCTGGGTCTGGACTGGCCTGCTGACTTGCTGATTTCGGTTATTTGAGCCAAACAAACGAACTAATTATCACACACAGAGGGGGCGAGAAGAGGAGATGGAGAAGGAGAAAGGCAGCTACTATATGGACAGATCAAGATGGGCAGTCGCTGGGACGATGGACTGCCCGCTGCTTTCGCCTTTGCTTTGCCTATGCACTGAGAGAAAAGTAACACAGAAAGATTGAGTTCCGCTTTTTAGGGATCTGTAAAAAAGATTCGACCCACACAACACGCTTAGGCTGATTAAGAGCCCTATCCTTGGATAATCCTGCTGGTAGCTAAAATCTTATAGAGGAAAGTGGAAAATTTCACTTAAATTTGAAGATCTTTCCTCCTTCCATAAGTACTGCTTCAAGTACTCGTATTTTCAGTTTGAATTTTTCCTCTCAGTGTAGCCTTTTGGTCTCTGTTTGCAGCATCAACACTTTTTGCTGCTTCAAACTCCCTTTCCTACCCCGTACGCAGCTCCCGCCCGTCACGCATCGGGCCCACGTCAGCGCAATCAACGCCGGAGCCAAACGGGGCGCATATTTCTTTAATCGACGCCCAGTAACTGCCCCGAGATGGGGCATCATGGGACAGCATTTGCGGAGGGGGCAGTAGAGGGAACTTGCCAACTTGTTTTCTGCACAGCAAATTAAATCGATGCGACTCGCACGCACAGAGGGACTGTGACTGGGACCAGGGACTGGGAGCGGGACGAGGCTCCCCATCCAAGCCTGTGTGTGCCTGTCCAACTGCCTTTACGGTGGGGCACTCGCTCGCTTGTATCATAACACGTCGCCCGGCTATGTGACTGGCATCTGAATACATAATACCATACCACTGTGCCCCGTGCCCCAACAGAAACTCTCGACGACTCGACTGCCTTTAATGATGTTGTTGCTGGTTCTGTGGTTCTGTGTCTGCTTATTGATTCCTTGTCGTGGTCGTGGTTCCCAGTCTCGGTTTGGGTCTGGGTTCTCCGTTTCGGGTCTCCGTTTGGGTCTTGGTTTGTGGCCCCCACAATCTGAGGTGTTGTCTCAAATTGCTCCAATTAGTGGCCAAATATAATGGTTGCCGTTTTGTAGTTCTCCTCGTCGTGTTCTCCCTTCCATATGCCAACCCCATAATCAAGAATACTCGTAATTGCTTTTGAATTGCATGGCTCTTAGGCGCGGGATGCAATGCGCTGCAAAATGATGCACAATAATGCTGAATGACTCCTCTCCGCTCCTGCTGCAGGTGATGTGGTGGCGCCTCCCACAAAAGTTGTGGCCGCTTAACCCCATCTTTATATACTCCTACTTTGGTGCATTCAATTTCTGGCTCATTAAGTAATCCCATTAACATTTAAACGTGTTTTCTGCCCACAAATTGCATTTGTGGATGTTGATTTAATATACGAGTAAATAAACCGAACCAAATTGCATTCACTAGCAGACAAAGACCAAACGTATTCCATATAAAAACGTATTAAAATAATAAAATATACATAATAAAATGAATGAGAACAGATTTTTCCCTTTGTACATTCATTTTTATAGTTTTTATAGTTTTTGTGTTGCAAAGAGTTTTTCGGCAGGCTTTTAATTATATTGCCACACAGTGTCTGGTTGATTTTTTTGTATTCCCCTACCCTACGCAATGATGCATGGATCCCCTTTGCTATGGGGTTTTGGGATATGCCCTGCTAACAAAGGTATTCTGGCTTCAAAACAGACATATGATAGAATATAAGATTTGCTGTAAAGTCCCTAAGAATTCAGTTTGGGTTCTGCATAGAACTGCCTTAACTTCTCACAAAAATACAGAAATGGCATCTTAGGTTAGCATTTATAAAATTTAAAAAAAAGGATTTAATTATCATCTATGATCCATCTTTTTGCATTGATTAGATAAGTTTTCATTTAGATTCCAGCTAAAGTTATTGAATGATAGTGTAGCTACATTTTTGTCATAATTTATCAGAGTATCCAATCCATCGAAGGTTTCGTGCGAAATGAAATTACTTTTTCCCTTTTTAGGGGTTTTTTTTGCTGCTGCTGCTGCCATTTTTTTGCTCAACAAAATAACATTTAACTTAAACACTGTAATTTAAGCAGCTTAAGCGCACTTAATTTGCTTAAAACACATTAATTAAATGCAATTAGGCTTAGTGTAACTTTTTTTTTGGTGTTTGTTAATTTGAGGGTAGCTCTTTCGGGCTATTATGTAGTATGTAGAGCGGTTTAACTTGTAACTAATTGTGAATTATTTTGTAAATGCAATTGCAGCTCCTGGAGGGGCCAGCAGCTCGCGCTTCCTGAGCGTGCCCCAGAGCCAGTCCATTGTGGAGAACGAGGCCGCTGATTTTAGCTGCGAGGCCACGGATCCCTCTAGCTATTTGCACTACGAATGGCTGCACAATGGTAAGCGGTCATCCACAATAAAATCCACTTCAATCTGTACTAATTTGATTCGTATGCCCATTTCAGGTCGAGAGATTGCGTATGACAAGCGTGTGTATCGCATTGGTTCCCATTTGCATATCGAGGCAGTGCAGCGGGAGGAGGATGTTGGCGATTATGTGTGCATTGCCACCAGTTTGGCCAGCGGCGCCAGAGAGGCATCGCCACCGGCCAAATTGAGCGTGATATGTGAGTAGTACATTGCCATTCTTATAGCCATCAATGCTGCCAGACTGCCATTGGGGGAAGAACACAGCTTATCAAAGAAACTATGAAGCAAATTAATTTGATTAATGCTGGGCCTTTAATGGCATTCTGTCCACTACTCCACTGGCAACCCATGCCATTGCCATTACCATTCCCATTCCCATTCCAATCCACTCTTTAGATCAGAGCTAACCACAAGACAGACAAAGGTAAAGAGGCATAAAAACTGAAGCAACCGAAGCAACTCGTTCTCGTGCAACTGATGAAAGATAAAAACCGAACAGCGAAAGTTTTGATGTGATGTACATACACACATGCGTCAGGGGGCTGGCCTCTTGGCCACAGGAAGTGCACTGCAGTGAGCAGAATGCAGTCCGAGGCAGTGGAGCATGCAACGCTGCCACAGTAGAAGAAGAACCAGTGGAACCAGCAGCAGCAGCAGCAGCAACAGTAGGAGGAGCAGCCAGCAGGCAGTAGTAGCAGGCAGCAGCACTGGCGGCGGCGGCCTCACGTGATTGATGTTCATTTAGTTGCATTTGCCTTTAAGCAGAAAAATGCATAAATTTAACAAACAACTCCCGACCCTATGCGAGGAGTATCTATAGCTTCGCTGCTTCCCTTGGCCCCTTGGTACCATCCGTGTAAACAAAACGAAAGTTTTTATGCACAATCTGGACTGCATGTGTTACCCGGCACCGAGAGATGTGAGATCGTACAGATCGTATAGATATGGTGGATGGTGGATGGTAGAGTTCTGCTGTCAGCACTGGCACGGCATTCGAGTTGTGATCAAAGCCACCAACCACCCGGCAAATGCTCCAGCAGAAGAAGCAGAAGCAATGCAGGCAAGTGGATGTGGATCTCCATCCATTCATCTACTCATACTACCGCATCTATTTATAGTCCTCATCTCAAGTGTTTTTAGATAATTAATTAACTAATTAATTTGTAGTTTTGGGAGTTGATTTTAATTGCTGGCTGCTGCCTGCTGCTGGCTGTTGGCTCCATCTGCTGTTGAAAGGCAGCAGGGAAGTGGCATTGGGTTGGGCGACTGGGGGATGCTTATCTTGGGAGTGGGGCTGTAGAGGATGTCTTGCTGGTGGCTGGCGCCAGCTGAAACTAAGTGGGTTATGTGATTATGTCCTCTCCTCTCTTCGCCCAGTTCCATCTCCACTTTCTTTCCCTCTATCAATCTCATAATTTTCGAACAGCAGCAGACAAAAACTATTAAAATATGCATTGAATGATGTTGGTGCTTCTGCTACTCCTCTTCCTATCAGGGCGAGGCTAGAGGGGATGTTTGTAATCGTTCCTTTTGTCTGGCTGTCTTTCGCATCCGTTGGTGCCATCTATTCGCTGAAAATAAATGTTCAATTAAGCGCAAGAAAAGTGACATTTTTGCTTGCAACATTTAACAGATTGGAGCACAAAACAGCAAACAAAAGTAAAACGTTGATAATTCCAAGGCGAAAATCTAACGAATAACTGATGCTCTAGAATGTGTTTAGATAATTATCTAGATACATACATATATTCGTAGATGGTTAAATATATGGAGAAAATACTGCCTAAAAGCAATGCAAAGATTTTGAATAAACTGAAATTAAATGTAAATAAAATATCACTGCAAAAGTTAACTAAAAAGTCCAAACAAAATGCCTGTCAGAGCCACGGAACTAACTGATGACTGAAAGGAATTAAGCAGACAGCAGCAGCGAACCCGAAAAACAACCAAGACCCAGAATCAAGTCAGAAACAGTAGCCAGACCAAGAGCCAGTAGTCAGGAGCCAGTAGCCAGTAGCCAGACCCCAGCCAGACAACTGCCAGCCGTGGCTGACAGTGGGCCGGCCGGGGGGGAGACATTCCAAACATTTGCACAGCCAAAAGGGGTTGTTGGACTCTGCTGCAAGGGATACAAACTCGGGAGGAATATACAGCCAGGATACAGTCAGGATTGAGTGTAGTCAGCACAGGCTGGGCATTGAACAGCTGAGCAGAGAAATGCTGAAATGTACATGGAAATGAAATGCAACATTAACACGAAACATAAACATAAAATGAGAAATGGCAGCAGTAGCAGCAGCATGGAATAACAGCAGCAACAATGGCAACCAACAACCAACAGCCAACAGCAAAGTCATAAAAACCAAACAAAATGCAAAGACACACACACACACACACACACACACACCATCAGGAGGACAACAACGCTGGGTGGGGTATGGTGTGATGTTGTTCGGTGGGTGAACAGGACAAAAGCAACCCTCAAATCAGCAGAACAACACCCCCAACACATAGAGACAGAGTCGCTATGTCTGGTCTGAATATAGCTGCTGATATTCTCCTCCTGCTGCTGCTGCTGCTGCTGCTGCTGCTGCTCTATGGTGCCACAGAGACACACACACAGCACACAGAGTACACAGACCCAAGTTCAAGTTGACTGCAGTTTGGCGGCGAGTGGGGGGGCGGTTGGGCGAGATAGGGGTGCGGTGCCGGGCCGGGACAGAACCGGATAATTTTCATTTTGTGAATGCCGGAAAAACGCATAAAATTTTACGAGCCCGAGCTTGGAGGGAACATTAAAGGGCAGGTCGATGAGGAGGAGGACGACGACGACGAGGATGATGACGACAAGGCAGACACTGGATATAGGGCTGCTATAGAAGCAGCAACTGTAGTCAACTTTTTGGCGCGCTCTCCTGCTCTGTCTCTCTCTGATACTCCATCTCCTATCTCTGTCTAATTTTCTGGTTTTTTTTTTTTTTTGGAACATTTATTTTACTTTTGGCTTTTCCTCTGTTGTTACACGAGTTGATCATTAGCAACTTTTGGCCATTCGATGGGGCCAAAACGAAAGCAAAGGAAAGGCATTAGAGAGTAAGCTAGAAACAGTAGCGTAGTCTAGTTAATACAGAGAATAAGGGGTAGCCACTAACCATGCCACCTTCTTTGGGGCAATGCCAATAACAGGATGTTCATGTCACTACAAGCCATAGAATATTGGTGGATCAATGGGATATGCATCTACGGTTTCCTAGCTCCTGTTGTCGCTGATCTATCGAATCCCCTTGGTCTTTTCTTCTATGTATCCATTAAACCCCTTGGGTCATGCCTCTGCAGGGGAATACTCGTATATTGAGCCAAGGGAACGACAATGTGCGATAATCGAATGTTTAACGTTTTAATTTGAAATCTGTTAGGGGTGGCCAGACGCGCAAGGGGAGAGCTCTGCCAGCGACTGGCCAACTTTAATTAAAGATCTGATGATAACGCACAGAGGAAAGCCCCACCAAAGCTTTCATAGCCTCAGAGTAGGTACTCATGGATGGTACTACACAGACGATGCTACGGTCAGTCGTTGCCATAAATTTCCACAGCAAACGGTCGGGAAAAAGAGAAAATCCAAACCAAGAGGCAAAATAAAGTAAAAGTCTAAGAAATGGTATCGAATAAACATGCATAGTATTCATGGATATTGAAATCAGTTGATGCATCTTGTCCATAATCGAATGTATCTTTCGCTAATAGAGCCACAAACGAATGTTAAATGACTTTTATCTGCATGAATTTCAAGATTGAACTGCTGCGCCAATTTGTTAAATGGGTCAATAACTTGTAAGCCGCTTTGTTCGAAAATCAATTGAAGTGCATTCGAGTGGAGTGCAGCCTACTGCCTACTGGCTGGTGCCTGCTGCCTGCTGCCTGGCCAAAGACTCTTCTGTGGTGGTGCATAAGTCCATTAACGATCCACAATTACTGCCGGCCACTTCACAGTCCATCGTACACTTCTATGGGCTCCCTCTCCTCTGCCAAGCCACTTGGTTTATGACTGACGCTGAAAACATTTCCACTCGAGCTGGAGCAACAGCTTTAGGCCCCCAGGCGAAATAATCTATTTTTGATTATCAATTAATTATATTTTCATAAAAAAGTCTGTGATAAAAAAACGAGAGAGAACGTACGGAGTCGCTTCGAACGCGACTCTACTTTTATACCCGTACTCATTGATTTATGTGGAATTTTAAAATGTTTTTATCAGTTTTTACATTTTACATTTTTTGCTACATCTGTCATCGACATCTACATCTACATCATCTACATCAGTTCTCACAACAACACACGTACACTGCACGAGGCAGCATGTTTGAGCGTGAGTGTGTGTGTGAGAGAATCAGCAGCAGCCGCTTCTGCCATCAACCCTAATAAAAATGTATATTTTGTTGCTCTGGGCAAGGGGGGAGGCGACTCGCTGCTGAAAATTCATTTGATCATTGTGGCTACAATAATGATCCGATCTGAACCAAATTCGGGAATCTGGTAGATATGGTCATTATCTACAATACTGCATTTTTCGTTTTTTCCTATCTTCAAAATTGTGGACTTTTGTCTTTTGTGGGGGCGGAAGGGGGCGGGGCGAAATTTTGAAATACACTTGTTCAGGTTTGGTATCACAGGAGTCTTGGCCAAAAGTTTGGTTGCTCTAGCTCTTATAGTCTCTGAGATCCAGGCGTTCATTTTACGAAAACCAAAATTACTCGATTTTGTGTGAGTGCGAAAGGGATGGAGCGAAG
The DNA here is from genome assembly GCA_009664405.1 of Drosophila bifasciata. Taxonomy (NCBI): domain Eukaryota; kingdom Metazoa; phylum Arthropoda; class Insecta; order Diptera; family Drosophilidae; genus Drosophila; species Drosophila bifasciata. The sequence goes on along the minus strand of CM019043.1, from coordinate 8,827,582 downwards.
TTTTTGCGTATGTTTTTGTCTATTGTGGCTATAATAATGATCCGATCCGATTCAGATTTGGGCCCCTGATAGATATAGGCTGTCTCTATGATTCTGCATTTTTCGTTTTCTGCTATCTTTAAAATTGTGGACGCCACAGATGTGCGCCCTTTTGTGGGGCGGAAGTGGGCGGGGCGAAATTTTGAAACATTTTTCTAGGAGTGAGATATCACATCAGACTGGATAAAAGTTTGGTTGCTCTAGCTCTAATAGCCTTCGAGCAATGGGCGACAAACAAGACGGACGGACGGACGGACGGACGGACGGACAGACGGACAGACGGACGGACAGACAGGGCTATATCGACTCGGCTATTGATGCTGATCAAGAATATATATATACTTTATATGGTCGGAAATTACTCCTTCTCTATGTTTACACACATCCACTTTTAGCACAAATACAATATACCCTTTTACTCTTCGAGTACGGGTATAAAAAGTGCAGCCAAATGCAGGCCGAGCCGAACCAGAACCCATCTGGGGAGGAGGAGTAGAGCTCTTAGCTCATATCTTATCGCTGCTGGAGGAACTTTGCTTACATGTTGATGGAATAAGACCCAGTCGGCACACTTATGCACGAGTACAATGTACCGATGTCTTTTGGGGAGGCGGCGGCATCGATAACAGTCGAGTCGATCTGGTACGTTACCCAAAAACCGACTCCCCGCAACTGTCAATTTCTATATCTATAATTCCGCTGCCTGCCCCTGCCCCGCATTCCCCTGCCCCATGCCATTCGACATTTACTTCCACTCTGTTTACTCGGGCGCGCGTTTACTTCGCGTCTCTTTTTTTTATGGGCCTCTGTCCCTCTGCCCCATCTCCGGACATTCCAGAGCCCTGGCCTGGCCTGCTCTGGCCTGGCCTAGCCTGGCATTTGTTTACAGCCTTTTGTGGTTTATGCCTCGGCCAGCGGAAAAAAAGTTTAACAAATTTATTTTGTTGTTTTGGAGCCACCACCCGAAGGCGTTGCTTTACTTCTTCTACTTTTTCTCTTCATTTTTTGTCCGTGTTGTTATTTTTCTATGTTTACCTCGAGTTGCACGTTCAACGTGTGAATGATGGCCGCTTCCATGGCAGACAGATTCTTCACTACCCCCTGCCCCCTGCCCATGATTTTGTGATGGGTGTAGGTGTCAAAAGATCTGGGAGTTGCCCCCCAAACTCAATGCACATGCTCTCTGGAGTCAGAGACGCTGCATAGTACATCAGGTCTAATGAGACGACGCTCGTTAATTAGCGAGCGGCGTGCAACGGGCATTCTAATTTGAGTTACAGTTAGCCAGGGTCTACGAACCGCATCCCATGCCATGTCATGTAATTTCCATTCCATTCCATTCCATGCCATGCCATGCCATCCCAGGCGATAGTTAAAGAATGGAATTTCCCAGGCCGAAAGAAAACCAAAATTTCAGTGTTCCAAAGATGGTTTTAAGATTGTTCTTCTGTTACATTATCTTTTAGATACTTTTTTAGATACTTTATTCTATAAGAAAAAGGGATAATTATCCAAGGTGCCTCTCCCCCTAAATACAAATTTCTTAACAAGTTTTGACTATGTATCCAGGCATTAGTTTTGTATCCCACCTGTCGGCCTAATTGAACCTTAACAGCTCGTATCTGAACGGATTTCACAGATTTTCAGCTTACGTAGCCATTAGATACTTTTGTATTTATATGTGGGACACACTCACACACAGACACACTTCACCTGCCACTTTGCCATGTATCCCAACCATTCATCCATCCATTCCATCCATCCATTCATCCATGCATCCATTAGATACTTTCGTTGGTTCTGCTCTGGGTTCGGCTGTCTAAGTGCCAATTAGTTCACTCTACTGTCATTCTGGTAGTAACATAAACCAAAAGTTGATGCCACAGGCCTGGTCGATTCAATGGAATGTATCCGTGAGTATGTCGTTGATGGACGTGCCTGTGCCCCCCATCCCATCCACACACCTCACACACTTACACATCGAATACAGAGCAAATACAAATACAAATAGAAACACAAACACAGATTCACAGATCCAGATACACATACACATTCACATATGTACATTTCAAACTTTTGACACTTCCTCGACGGAGATGGAGATGAAGATGGACCCGTACCGGGACCCGGATACCCGGAGACAAAGACGAAGACACAGGCTCTGTTTATTGAGTTGTTGCTGTCTGTCGCTTCGTATTTTGTTGATTCCTGCCTTTGCCTCTGCCTCTGCCTCTGCTGTTCTGCTGAGGTTGTTTTTCTTTCCCTCTAAATAAGTATCTACAAATATTTAGAGGGATTTTTGTTTTTTTGGTGTGTGTGTGCCCTGCCCCCGCCGTCGACTCCCGCCACTGTTGCAAGACAAACACAGTCAGAGTCAGAGAAACAAGACTCGGAGCCCCACCAAACAAGATTTATGTGCATATGTAAATTGGTGTTTTCTTTGTCTAACCGCACAGTCTACAGACCTGGCAAACATTCAGATAGGCCAAAAGAAATATCCATAAAACATACATCATACAGAGAGGAGCTTCCTCCACCCTGCCCATCCGTAGATAAAAAACCGCCTTATGAAAATGATGGCAGTGGCAGAGGAAGAACCAACAAAAATATCATTTGAATAAATTATCCAAGCGCACAAATGGGAACTTTAAAGGCGGAACACATCTCGCGGCGATTGACAATTATCAGCCAGATATACAAAAGTATCTCTCATTCAGATTGCCTCAATGGAGAGCTGCAGCTTCATCGCATGTTGTCCAGGTTCAGGTCCAGGTCCAGGTCCAAGCCCAGAGATATGCGATGGCGAGGCAAAGATACGGTACGGGGATGAGACTGAGACTGAGCCACGGGGCACAAAGGCTATGGTTATTGTGATTGTGTGTGTATGTTTCGCTGGCATGTCTGCAACATGACCGACCACGCCCCCTTGCGCCTTGAGCTGCCACTAAAACATAAATTAAACCCTAGAATATTCTTCTTTTTTCGCTTGTTTTTTTCTGCTCTTGCCACAAACTCTCTTTTCTCATGCAGCAATTGTTGCAAGTACCGTTTCGCTCCATTCCGTTGTTCCGTCTGCTCCGTCTTGTCTGAGTGGATGGCTGGAAGCAGAGGAGCAGGGTAGCAGGCCCACATATGAGCATTTACATGCATAAAGGTGCAAGAGTAGACACGACCCTAGCCAGGGCTCCCCTTGCCGCCGCCACTGCCACTGCCACTGCCCCTGCCCCAACCTCAACCTCCGGCTGACTGACTGACAGTTCAATTTATGCTTCCTCTGCCACCTTTAAGCGGCAGCAACGAACACAAAGATTGGAGGAGCCGTGCAGAGCGTCATGTTCCGCCCAGAACTGACGATAAAATGCACTTAATGCAGCACAAAAAAAATATAAAAAACAAAAAACAGAAGAAGAAATTTGCGCAGCCAAGAAAACGCATTCAGTCGAAATGTATTTATGTATCTTCCGGATATGCTATGCATATTTATGGAATGCCATGCCACCGTCAGACTAAAACTGAGAGGGAAACCTGATTCGCAGTCGCCGTTCGCATAAATTCAATTATTGATCTTTGTTTTTGTTTTGTTTTTTATTTCTTGCAGATCTGGAGTCGGCCAACGTGCAGCTGCTGGGCAGCAATCGGAACGAGCTGCTGCTCAAGTGCCACGTGGAGGGCGCCTCCGGGGATGAGCCGCTGCAGATCGAATGGTACCGCAACAGCGCCAGGCTGAGCAGCTGGGGCAACGTCCACTTGGAGCAGCATCGCCTGCTGGTGCGTCAGCCGAGTGCCGACGACGATGGCCTCTATCGCTGCACCGCCTCGAATGCAGCGGGGCGGGTGATGAGCAAGCAGGGCTATGTCTACCAGGCGAACATCAAGTGTCTGCCCCGTCTGCTGAAGAAGAACCAAAAGCTGCCCGAATCGTGGGCAAAACAGACCTTCCTGTGCCGCGGCAAGCGTGGCGGATCGGGTGGCCTGGAGCAGTCTCGCCCCTGCTCCCGAGGATCTTCGCATCGTCCAGGGACCCGCCGCTCAGCTGCTCATCAAGGAGGGCGATCCAGCTGCTCTCAGCTGTCTCTACGAGCTGCCCGCCGAACTGCAGAACCAACGCATTCAACTCCGCTGGCGAAAGGATGGCAAGCTGCTGCGGCACGTGGAGCTGGGTGGGGCGATTCCCATACCAGGACACACGCACGACTCTGGCAAGGATGCGCTGCTGCGCGAAGATGCCCGCCTGGTGCTGCACAAGCAGAATGGCACCCTGAGCTTTGCCAGCATCATTGCCAGCGATGCGGGGCAGTACCAGTGCCAGCTGCAGCTCGAGGGCCATGCGCCACTCAACTCCTCCCCCGGCATCCTGGAGGTCATCGAGCAGCTGAAGTTCATGCCACAGCCCACATCAAAGAATCTGGAGCTGGACGCAGCCGTGGCCAAGGTGCACTGCAAGGCCCAGGGCACACCGCCGCCGCAGGTGCAATGGCAGAGGGTGAGTAGTGAATAATGGCTATGGCATGGGGTGGTGCGTTGGCTAAGAGGGGTTTCGCTTTGGCAGGGACTTCATTTTGAGTGCACTCAAACAGGACGAGAGTGTATCCTGTCCCTCCCCAGTCCCCAGTTTCCATGTGTCTGACAAATCGAAAAACGCGCAACGCGCCAACGGGCAAACATTTCGATTCGAATAAACCAAAACCATTTGATATGCAAAACTCTATCCACGGTCTATGGCTCCGGTCCATATGGCCTAAGCACCTTCCTCCAACGAGCATATTTTTTCTGCTGCCAGCTGTTGCCAATGGCCAACCAATTTCGGCAACTGTTTGTCTATTTTTGTGGGGTAACATAGAGAAAGCCATGGAACCCCTTTCACAAGAAGTTTTTTCATTTGGTCTAAACAAACGTTGGATTGCGTTTTGTTATTTTTTTGTTGAATTTTTGATGGAAATGCATCGAACGAGGGCGGTGGAAATTGTTTACTAATCGGCGCACTTCGTTCCATTTGCATTTGGCCAGGATGGCGTCGAGAACAGCTCGCTGCCCGACCAGGTGGAGGTGGACATCAATGGGACGCTCATCTTTCGGAACGTGAGGGCCGAGCATCGAGGCAACTACACGTGCCTGGCCAGCAGCAGTCAGGGCCAAATCAATGCCACCGTTGCCATCAATGTGGTGGTCACACCCAAGTTCAGTGTGCCCCCCGTGGGGCCCATTGAGACCACGGAGCAGGGCACTGTGGTGATGCACTGCCAGGCGATTGGCGATCCCAGGCCGACGATTCAATGGGACAAGGACCTGAAGTATCTCAGCGAGAACAACACGGATCGGGAGAGGTTCAGCTTCCTGGAGAACGGCACCCTGGAGATACGCAATGTTCAGGTGGAGGACGAGGGCAGCTATGGCTGCACCATCGGCAACAGTGCGGGTCTGAAGCGGGAGGATGTGCAGCTGGTGGTGCGGAGCGCCGGCGATGGCTTTGCCCCCGAGGAAACGGGCGGCGATGGCTTTCTGGTCACGCGGGCTGTGCTCATCACGATGACCGTGGCCCTGGCATACATTGTCCTGGTGGTGGGTCTCATGCTGTGGTGTCGCTACCGTCGGCAGGCGCGCAAGGCCCGCCTCAACGAGCTGAGCATCAAGGAGGCTGGCGGCGACCAGCCGGATGCCACCGTCACAAATGGCAAAGGATCCGAGCAGGAGCCGTGCCTGTCTAAGCAGCGCAATGGCCAGGGCCAGGGCAAATCCAAGTCCCATGGAGACGCCCAAAAATCGGATGACACGGCCTGCAGCCAACAGTCGAGAAACTCCAAGAAGTCGGTCTACGAACAGCTCGTCCTGCCCCGCTCTGGCCTGAGCGAACTCCTGCAGATCGGACGCGGCGAGTTCGGAGATGTGTTCGTGGGCAAGCTGAAGGCTTCCCTGGTGGCGTCCAATGCTTCGTCAGACAAGGATGGGGACACGGAGAAGCAGCACAGCAACAGCGAGAATGGGAGTGGAGGAAGCGGCAGTGGCAGCACCACGCTCAGCACCCTCAACGAGAAGCGACGCTCCAAGACCTCAATGGACGACATCGAGGAGATCAAGGAGGAGGAGCCAGAGCAGTCGGCTCTCGATCAACTAGTCCTGGTGAAGGCGCTGAACAAAGTGAAGGACGAGCAAGCCTGCCAGGAGTTCCGTCGGCAGCTGGATCTGCTGCGCAGCATCTCCCACAAGGGAGTCGTACGCCTGTTTGGCCTCTGCCGCGAGAAGGATCCGCACTACATGGTCCTGGAGTACACCGACTGGGGCGATCTCAAGCAGTTCCTGCTGGCCACCGCCGGCAAGGTGAACACAGCCACGGCCACATCCTCGCCGCCACCACTGACCACCAGCCAGGTGCTGGCCGTGGCCTATCAGATTGCACGCGGCATGGATGCCATCTACCGGGCACGCTGCACGCACAGGTAAGTCCAAGGTCGAGTGGATGTCTTTCCCAGGCGTCCTCTAAGCTGTGCTGTTCTCCTTCTCCACCCACAGGGATCTGGCCACTCGCAATTGTGTCATCTCCAGCGAGTTTATAGTTAAGGTCTCCTATCCGGCGCTGTGCAAGGACAAATACAGCCGGGAGTACCACAAGCACCGGAACACGCTGCTTCCGGTGCGCTGGATGGCGCCCGAGTGCATCCAGGAGGATGAGTACACCACCAAGAGCGACATCTTTGCCTACGGCGTGGTGGTGTGGGAGCTCTTCAATCAGGCCACCAAGCTGCCCCAGGAGGAGCTAACCAGCGAGCAGGTTATACAGCGGTCGCAGGCCGGCACCTTGGAGTGGACGTTGGCCGAGGCCACGCCCGACAGCCTCAAAGAGATACTGGTGAGTGTTTGATGTGCCATTAATCCAGTCTGCTGGCAAGCTAATTAATTCATCTCTTTTGCCCTGCTCTTTGCTACTTTGCAGCTATCCTGCTGGCTGACCAATCCCAAGGAGCGTCCGTCCTTCAGTCAACTAGGATCCGCCCTGAGCAAGGCCATGCAGAGTGTAGCCGAAAAGTGAGCAGAAGGAGGAGGCCCAGACTGATTGAGCAAATGCCAAAAAGTAATTTCTAGATTTATTTCCCAGTTTTTCCCTCAAAGTATTTCCCTTCCTCAAGTATTTTCTTTGCCAGGCTTAACAATAAGTTCTAAGCGCCTGTTTAACATGCGTACTATAATATATGGATACGTTTTAACTGTACAAACAACACATACAATTACACCCCATATAAAACACACATGCATACATACAATACATATATATATACATATATTGTTCGATATTCCGAGTACTTATGATATAATATGATAGAATATAATATCTTCGATAAAAGTATTCCATTTGGGTGGTAAAATGTATATAGAAGTTTACCACTAAATATTTGCATTTAGACCAGTTGAAGCATTTCTAGGATTAGTGAGTATTTTTAACCATCCACACATCACCTTCAGCATTTTATTATAATGAAATATTTGTAGGGTATAACTGAATTATCTGATAAAGGATAAAAGATAAAAGCATTTTCGAGAAACGAAAACAAAGCCAAATTTTTAATTTTTTAGCATTGGAAAATGTATCCATTTTTAAACAAAAACATATACATATACATATATATATATATAGGTGTATATCTTGTAGGTATGATTATATAGACGATATGCAAAAGGAACACACACACACACACACATTTATAACTAGTATTTTAAGCTTTGATGCATGTTTACAAAACATTTAAATAAACACGAATAAATAAATTTAACCGAAATAATTTAAAGAAAAACCGCTCCCTGTGGGAGGGGGGAGGAACACGGGCCACGGGCCACTTTTTATAGCCATTTCATTTGGACTGGGCAAATTTGTTAAGGGCCCTTTGGGCCTGCGAGTGGGGGCTCCTTGGCTCATTCACACTTCACTTGATTTGAAAAATGAGCACCTATTGAATGCCCGGATTGAGTGCCGTCTCTGCCTTCGCTTTCCCCCCAAAAACGATTGACAAACAAACATGGCAATAAACCGTAAAGTTGCCTTGGCTTATTGGAGCTTAAAGTTGGCCCAGAACCACGACCAGTCACTCTCTTCAGTGCGGCTACGTTGCCAAAAAGTTTCCTCGTGCGAAAACTTTGGGCAGGCCCAGGGCCCAGGCCCCAGATCTAGGCCCAAAACGCAAAAGCAATATTTGCATTTGAATCAGCAACAGCAGCAGCAGCAGCAACATAGAAAAATGCCCAACTACAGCAGAAACGGTTTGAGTGTGAGTTGGCATTTTCCTTTTGGCAGGTCTAGTGGATGTGAATGTGGATGTGGATGGGCTGCTTAGCTTTTCCTGGCACGTACAAATATCTGCCTGTCATGAATAGCAAATGCCTTCCCCGAAAAAGGTTGATTGAACAGTTGGCTAGCTGGAAGTGCGGCAGGCAGAACGTAGAGCCTAAAAGAGTTGGCCAACAACAAAATGAAGCAGGAGAAGAGGAAATACTCTATAGAAGACATATGATTCGATCCCCCTGCCACAAAACTTTCTCTAATATTCAAGTATCGCAAATATGAAATACTGATTCTATCGAAAATAAAATAAACCCCAAAAGCTGCACTGCAAATGCATTTGTTAGCATCTGGCTAAAATGGAATAAACACGACAGACACACGGACCATGCACACATGGCGTATGCGCAATATTTGCAATATGCATTTCGTAATGAAACCCCCGACAGCTGGGCTGATGCTGTGCGGCAACAAAAGAAAGGCCTAAACTAAGCTGCTGCTGCTGTGCTGCCGGGCAGGAGAACAAACATAAAAATGCCATTCCACATGGCTTTCAATTTATTAATATTTTATGCAGCGAAGCGGAGCGGAGCACTGTGGAGCCAAATGGCCTATGCTTTGGCAATTCAAGCGTAAAATGTGCATTACTCATACGCCGCATAGGCAAAAGGCCAACCGGGCAAACAGAAGGGGAAGTGGCTGGGGATGGCGGGATCCCCACTGACCTATACCACATGGTTTTGGCTTTTTACCTGGCGGCGCATAAATTGCACCTGACATTACGCATACGCACCAACGGCCAGGACCTGACAAGGCACAAAATAAATTTCGCAGAAAATTTGACTTTTGTTTTCATGGGCCGCCCCGTCCCGTCCCGTCCCTCAGGCAGCTTCAACCCGACCCGCAAATTGATGGTGCACCCCGCTCGGCTCAGGCATCCATCCCCTCAGCGAAGTTGCCTTATTATGGGGAGTCGCCGAAAACATATTTTCGCATTCATCACGGGCCAAAGTTTGCGAAACACGAGAATGGGAAAGCAGCCTAGCAGCCTGGCAGCCTGGCATCCTGGCGCATAATTGAAGCACATCGCAGACTCGTTTATTACTCAGTTCAGCCATCTCTCCGGCAATCATGTGTATGTACGAGTACGTACATATGTATGTCCGGATGCGGTGCAAGAGTTTTATAGGTCTCCTCTGGTTTTAATGGGAACCCCAGACCAGGCCGGGAAACCTCGTTCTGCAAAATATTCGCACAATTAGCGAGAGGGAAAGTTTGAATTGTGTTTTTGGGCCAAGCTGAATATGAGCCGTCGTCTCTCAAAAGGGGTAGGTAGGCAGTAGCCAGTTCATGGAACACCCAATTATGCATATCCCACCCTAAAAGTAAGACTGGATATTCCACTCCCGCAGCTGACTTAATTATTTCAAGCAGAAAAAAACACACACACAAAAAGTGACAGTGAAAGCGTGTAAATTTAATAAGAATTTAATGGGGATGTCCCCCCACTTAATGGTCTGTTTTCACCACGTAGGTGTAGTCCCAGCCAGCGGTGCAGCATTGGGCCGGTGGCGTGCAACTGCGATATTTGGAGAACACGCGACACTGGATATTGGTAATTGTCTCATTTGTGTCGGGAACGAAGACTTCCTTGAGCGACAGATCAATGCAGTAGCCCGATCGCATCCCACCATCAGTGAGGCACGCTGAACCCGTACGTACAGACTTCAATACTAATTCGTTTCTCATGGAAAAAAGTGCACAGAAGACTCACCAGTGAAGGGAATCTGCCCATAGGGTTTCAACAGACCGAAATTAAATTCAAAGGCATGCGTATATGGCGTATATGGCATGAAAAAAGCAAACAGAACGAATGGAATCTTCATCTCCAGAGACTCTAGATATATTTGTGATACTATTTATCGATTCTGAGCTACTTTAAACTAATTTCCTTGTGGCTCATAACTGAAACTAAAGCATGGAATGGTTCTGTATATGGTTTAAATCGATTCTACACACTCTCAAATGCTGCCAATACTTTCTATAGTATATTTAGAAAATGTAGGGTTTATTTTTAATATTTAAATTGTTGTATTTGATCGATAAGTTCGCTGTCACAATGATCCTTCGACATTTATGTAGGCTGGATGGATTCCCCTAAAGTTTAGCCAATGTTTAGCCTGGTGTTTACCTTTACAACTTTTCAACCGAAATTGAAACGTAAAACACAAAACCGAATCCCAACCTGAAGGCTGGGGGTGCCGTGCCGTGTCGTGTCTGAAAAAGGGGTGGAACATGCATTAAACAAACAGCTGAGCCTTTTGTGTTGACTCATTAACGCACAGACAGGCGATGAGACGGTGAGGAGAGGGAAAGTTTTGAAGGAAAGCTAGCGAAACGACAGAAATGAAACATCAGGCAGGAGCAGCTCCAGAGCTTCCCTTCTTTCGCGTCCTTCCCCCTTCGTCTAGCTTCAAGTGAAATAAATACCCCAAAGTCATAAAAACCAAACAAACAAAACAACAATGTAGAGAAGAACTAGGGATGGCCGCGTGACACGATATTCGCTGACACGCAACACGTTTCTCCAGGCATACTGGTGCAACTTCGACATGCGAGCTGGCACGGTCATAAGGCTCCCATATCTATCGGAGTTGCCATTGCCACTCCACCCCTTCCCGGACAGAGGACCAGGCAGGGTCTGGCAGGCGACACAACACTCGACTTGACTCGACTCGAATGCCATTGAGTTGGAGCCGGGAGCTGGAAACCCGGGCTCATTGTGGAGTAACAATTTTCATTTTCAACGCCAAACGCAGGGCGCAAAAAACGCATAAAATTTTACGAGCCAGAGAGAGAGAGGGAGAAAGCAGAAAGGAAAGCGGTATAGGAATAGGAATAGGAGGGATGGGTTGGGGGTGGGTGTAGAATGCGAGTGTACGAGAGTGAATCCTGAACCGGGTTGGTTACGAGTCCCTCGGTAAAAGTTTAGCTTTCGTGTTGGCCATAAAATGCCTGACAGGGCTTAGGAATGCAGTTGATTTGGAATGGAGTCTGGCGAGAAACTCTTACGCTTCAATGGAGTTGGCAGCAGCCCTTTGGGGAAAAGTCCTCAGATCCGATCCAGAGTCCATTGGGGGGATTTGCGGCCATTGCTGAACCTGCTGGGGCAAGGGTTACTTAGAGCGAAAGAGAAAGAGAGAGAGAGAACGCGAGTGCGAATTGTGTTCAGGTGATGTTTTGGTCTTTATCGTCTTTCGTCGTTTATTGAGTCGCTTTGCATTAAGCTTGTGCCAAAAGCTTTCCAAGCTTCCTTTTATAGCCATAACGGTTAAGCGGCATTAGTTGCCTCTTTCACTCTCCAGCTCCCCATTCCATCACTATGCCAAAACGAGATTGCAGCAGTGACAAAATTAGCGGTAAATGAGCAAGGTTAGTGGGCTGAGACAATGATACAGAGAGGGAGAGGTATACAGAAGGAGGCTCAGTGGCAGTGGGGGAAATAAACTTTTCTTTTCCACGGGGCATTTAAGTTCAATTGGGTAATTTGGGACGTAGTAGTAAACCAAGGGGGAGGAGCCTGACAGGCGGATGCTGTCATTTGCAAAACTGTAAACTGTGACAAGAGAACTCCGCTGAGAATTCAGATACGAGAAGAGTTCACAATAACTTAAAAATTCCTTTAAAAATACTTTAAAATTTGACTAATTAGCATTAGAGAGCCACAGGGGTCACAGGTAAATAGGGTTCACCACTTAAGCCATTACTGCTTTATTCATAATGTTTGATTAGCCACAACATCCTTGCTTACACGCCCCCTACAAAGTTTGGCCACAGCATTAAACGGGATTTGGCCCTTTAGCCTTGAATAAATATTTCCAGAAAATGTGAAACTTCGACTACAGAAAGAGAGAAAGACAAAGAAATAGTGAGAGAGAGAGAGAGTGAAGGGTGTAGTGGGAGAACGTCTAGCAGAAGGACAAACAAAAAGTAACTGTAAAATTTAGCGCTATGTCAACACATTCCAACAGGCAGGCCCCGGAACCCAGGGACTTCCTCAATCTCTCTCCGCTCCGCGCTCCCACCCAGCACGTAAATGGAAAGAGCAACCATGTGCAAGTCCCGGACAAAGAGGACAATGCAACTCGAGTGTTCAGCCAGCAAGCAAGGTGTAATTAAGTGAGGTTAGGCAATGCCTTTGGACATTGATGATCGCAAAAGAAGGTACAGCCTTCTCTTCGAGGGTAACTCATTCGACAATCACAACCTTAACTTCGAGAGTTTATTACATCACGGATGTGCTTCGAACAAATCATGTGAGTTCTCTGGCTGTAGGACTCTTGCTAAAATCGCCACCTGATTAAAAATACACCTTGGTAAAAAGGGAGCAAACTCCCATATGAGTGCAGGCGACAAGACGAAAAGAGGGACCTTAATAAGTAGCCTCAGCATATATGTACATAGTTCTCTTGCTCCCACTCTTCCCCCCTTTGAGCAGCAGACGCAAGACATTCGTCCACCATTCTCTTACCCCTTCCGCACAACCGTGCAACAGAGAACTTTCTCTTGTAAGCTGGTGGCAGCCGCATACAAATTATTTTGGCCAAAAGTTGAACTTAACTGTAAAGAATTTTAAAAAGTTTCACGCCACCGCGTCTGCCTCTCCATTAGGCAGGAATTGTCTTGCGGAGAGGGAGGGAGCTGATAAATTAAGACTCAGTCGGAGCCACAAATCATTGAATTGAACCGCAGTGCGACAGATGGGATTGGTGACTGGCGGGAAGGGTGCGGAGACAGCCTCAGGCTCAGCTGCTGCTTCAATTCAATCTGCCATCGATTTGCCCCCAAGGGCGACACATGTGGCAGAGCATGACTCCTACCCTGCTCCCTGCTTGCTGCCCCCTATTCTTCCAAGTTTATCTTTTGCCATATTTGTGTACCCTAACAAAGGAAAGGATATTATGAACTTTACGAGATGTTTGCAAAGCAGAACAGGATTAAACTGGACCATAAAATCGTATATGAACCTGCAGCTCACCTATTGTGATCCAAATCTAAGTGGAGGGTATCTAAATACTCGGCCCTAACAATATCTCTTCTGTCTACATTTTTTTGTAATACAATTTCTGCGAAAGGAACTTTCTTGTTGCGGCTCGGTTGCTTCTTGTCCTGAATTTTAATAAACTTTTGACTGGAGGCAGCGGAGGATCTGGGACCAGGACTAAAGGGTTTTTTTTTTGTGACAACCCACACGATTTTGGTCGAGCAAAAGTTGTCAGTTTAACAATTTTTATCAATAAGAAAAAAGCTTTTCCCGTAACTTCTGCCCCGAATCCAAACTTCCGTCTTGGAAACTTGTTCTTTAGTCCTCTCTCTCGTCGTCTCCTGTCCTGGCCTGACCTGGCACTTGTATTTACTTGGCAATTACTTCAAGTCCTGATTTAATTGAATGCAAATGCAGAAACAGCAACTGAAATAGGTCCTCCGATTCCCCAGAGATGGGATGCCTGCTGCTTCTGCAGAAGTCGAGACGCTCTCATGAGCTCTCATGAGAACCAGGACTAGCAGCAGCAGCCATATTTTATGCAACAGCAACAGCAAACTGAAACTGAGATGGCAACTGAGAATCAGCCAAGGAGCAGCAGCACCCAAACTCCCCTATGCTCCCAGTGTGCTTGTGGGGTGCCCTGCCCGTCTTCCCGTCTGTCTGTCTGTTTTCTGGTTCTCAAGTTGCATAATTTTGTTTTCCTTTCAGAGCAGGCACACGCGTGCCCCCCACTTTGCCTCTGACTCAGATCCTGTGCCATTCGTGAGCACCTTCTTGGCTGCATTCATACTTTTTCACACCCTTTAGGAATACTTCGAGCATGGCGAGTGTGCACTGAAGAAAAACTCTAAGCCTTAAAAATTAAAAACATATTCATTCGGGTGCAATTGTTCCCCGCAGAGGTGTACTTTAATCGGATGATAAATTCCAGATTTACTACGATCAATGAATCATCAAGGTTATCAAGAGCCATCATTCCATTTTGTGCTTTTCTCTCCGTGTGTGTGTGTGTGTCTGGGTGTGCTCATGCAGGCAGCTCAAGAGGCTGCTCGACAGGAGCTGCCAACTGCCAGCTCAGAGTTGCTCCTGTTCTGTTACCATTTTCCCTGCTGAATGGAGGTATACGATGGCCTACCGCTTCTGTTTCTACTATTTTCCTCATTTCATGTGGCGTGCATTCTGCAATCTGCATTCTGGACTCTCCATTTGCATCTGCATCTGAGTTGTGCACATGCTTTTTTAAAGCAATTTAAATTAACAGCAATGGCGACATCGTCCTGCAGGAGGAGTGGGCCTGAAGAGTGACTGAATGTGGCTGGATGTGACTGGGTGGGATGTGTTTGTATGTTTGCTCATGCCTCGCGGGATTTGGTGGCTTGGAAGGGGAGCAGAAGACTCGCTCCCCCAGGGACGACATGCAATTGGAATGCAATTTGTTATGGGAAGTTAAGTCTCCACTTGTCAGTTAAGTTTACGCTTGGCTGTTTGCCCGTTGTCGTTGTCGTTGTCGCAGGTTGCCATGCAGTTATGTGCATGCCTCTGGATCGTGGCACTTGGCTTTTGTACCCCTACTCCTTACTCCCCACTGTCTGCCTGTCTGCACGCTGTGTCCCCACTGGACAGTTGAAAAATAATTGAAGTATTTAAATATTTAAATTAATTTGTGCTGACCAAAATTCCTTCGTAATTGGTCCAAAACTGTTGTCCATGGTAGCCGCCTTGCGGGACCAACGGGATGTGAGTGATGTTTGCTGGAAGCTGTCTCCACTCTCCTTCCCCAGACCCATTCTTATCCTTTCTCCCCACCCTTGGATAATCCCCCAACTCGGAAAACAAGTTGAAACTAACAAACCAAGTAAACACCACCAAAAACAATGCCCGGGAATCATCCAAACGCAGAGCACGCAACTTTTTACTACTGGCGCCAGTTCCGGCACCAAGCTCCGCCTTCAGTTGAGACTTTATAGCCGTTTACTTTGACATATCGCAGCGGACTTAACCGAACCCCCGTCCCGTCTAATGGTGCTGAAGGGCGCTCCAACAGAGGCGGCACTCGCACTCGCCTCAAATTATGCTACACATAAGCGGCAGAGTCCCGAAACGGACTCGACTCGGCAAATCAGACGATTTACATGCAGGCAAAATGTTGATTAGAAAATTAATTAAGGTTTTTACGATGGCACCGAGGCAACCGGGCCGCGTCCGGGTCTCGGCCTGGGCTGTGCTCACGGCTTTAGAGCACAACAAAACTTTCGCTCCGGCGAATTTACGACATTTTTATGACGGCCTGCCATGCGAACGGGGGAACAGAGCCTGAGGCTAGTAAAAAAAGTGCGTAAAACTTTCTGTCAGTGGCAGGGAGCAGTAGCAGGACCTGGAGCAGCTGATAAAGAGCCAGCCTTCTGTCAAGCCATTGAATGCTTCTCCTGCTGATTCTGCTCCTGCTCCTCAGCACTTGGGCGCATATGCAGATGAGTTGGGGTCCATAAAACTCCCAAGGAAATTTCGCTCAATAAATAAATTGCGCCCTGAATGTGTGAAGCCTTTTCCATTCTTTTCGTTTCCCCCTTTTTTTTGTGTGTGGGCGTCGACATGGCCAAAACTTATTGGATATGAAAGCCCCGAAACATGAGAGGTCCTACCAAAGATCTGCCTGATCTGCCTTCTTCGCGCCGTGCCACTGACGAAAGCCACCCCCGTTGTACAGTTTAATGCAACAACGAAGGCAGCAAAAGTTCCATCGCCGAGGGGAGGTAATGCTCTGGCAGCACAATGGCCGGGAACTTGACGAAATCATTATTTCGCCTCGACATTTATTGATGCCATAAACTTGAGGATTTATGCGTTCTGCCAGTCCGCTCCTTTCCACAGCACACCCCCTTTTTGGGCGAGAATGCATTCGACTCTGGGGGAGAAACCGCACAAAAGCCAAAAACCCACCCGTCCTGCAGGACATTGATACCCCTCGGCACAAGGCAATCGTCCTGGCTACGTGGCCATGTCAAATTTTCGTTCGCATTTTGGCATATTGCAGCACAGTGGGACGCATTGGGAAGCAGCAGGAACGAAGTCAAATAACCCATCAAGCGGGAGGGATGGGGAGTGGCTCACCGAGAAGCTTACTCTTCCCCCCGCGTTCCCTTATCTAGACCCTTGCACACACACACACACACAACCAACACCGTGTTAATTTATTTAAATTGACTACGTGCAAAGTTTACTTACGTCTTGGACGATGCCACGCCTCCCCCACGAACTCCTCGCAAGCAGAGTTTGATCAAGGCGGGGGTTGGTTGGAGGGGAAGATAGGGGGAGGGAAGTCAATGTTTGCAGAAATTTCACATTTTACTGCGCTTCCTCGACGTTTTGTCTTCAAATGCAAACCAATTTTGCAGACTGTGGACCAGGATATACGAGTGAGTACGCGACTGAGATTCATGCTTATCGGTTTGCCTGACAGCTCCAATGAGCTACACTCTAAAATTTACACTTTAGCGGGGGATAATCTCACGTTTTAGGATTTACGCACGGTTTTTATTATCCGATCCGATCGTTCTGCAAAAAAGTTATCGATTTCAGGGGTTATTTATCGAACCAACAGTTAATTTTTGAATTAAGGCAATCAATAAAGAGTAAAAACAGTTATATTTATCTCTCCCAGCAACCTTAACGCTCACTTATAGGCCGCGTTCATCTTCGGTACCGCATTTGGCAAACGCTCGCGCATAAAAACTCATTTGAAAGAGTGCCTCACTCGCACTCGACTCCCATGGCCAGCAAAGACAACAGTAGAGGGTGTTCCCCAGCAGCGACTACACCTCCTTCTACTCCTCCGCAGATGCCTGCGAGAGAAGCGCGTTCAAGTGCACATTGGCTGCAGGGACTATGCATGGGCACAGCTGCTTCTTCATCAGGCGAGATGCTCCGGCCTCCGGGCTCTGTCAGCAATTCGCGTGTCAACAATAAGCGCAATAACTTAAGCTGCATTTCTGTGTGGCGTGGCTGGGGAACAGAGGTATGTCATCCACAAGCAGGTAATGAATGCGTTCCTCCGTCGAGTACGCCCGACAGCTAATTAACTGGCAAATGGATCTCAGCAGCGGAACAGAAGCCAGCAAACACTGGCCACCACTTGTACAGGGCTGCTCCCCCGTAGCATTGCTACACCCACAGCCTCTGGTCCAATGGGCACTTGAAAATGAATTCTTGACAGCTGGTTTTCTACATTCTTTTTTGGTTTACTCAGTTTGAACAATATATATAGATACATACATGTTTTAGGAAGCAAGCCCGTAGCGGCTTAGGCTCATTATGTGTACATTTCTTCACAGCTTTAAGATTTGTCTTTAGGTTTTAAAACAGTATAAATTGCATGCATAAATAAAAATCTTAACTGAATAACTCAACGGATCCAAATACACTATGAGTACACGGCAGTTTATAGACATATCCATTAAAGGTGTGTATAATGGTAAATCACAAAAAATTTGATCTACGAATCAGGCAAAGTAGAAAAAATGATGCCAGAGTATATACAAAAGAAAGCTAACGTTAAGGGGAATTAACTATAAACGACTAAATGCTAAACTAAACAACTAATTTTGAATGCGCATGCTGAACGTGACTAGATTGCACGGGGTCGCTCCTCCCCCAGATTCTCCGATGCGCATTAGGTCAGAGGATTGTTGTGCAGGTACCTGGCCAGCAGGAGCAGAGCAAACGATGTGACCATGAAGACGCTGCCTGGTATTGATCGCCGTATGGCAAGATTGGGATCACGTTCTCGCTGCGAGAACAGCTCGATATCTGCCTCGTATGTCTCGAAGTTGTTCCAGTGCAGGCACCGCTTCACCGCATAGTCCCATCTCCTATAGAGCACCTCTCGACCTGCAGAATAAAATCGAATCAAATCAGTTTCCATATGCCTGAGCAACTGCATTCCGCTACACTTACGGTTCGGTGTGGTGGTCGGTGAGAATACGTCTGTCGGTGGAGCATACATCTTTGTCGCATATTCTAGGGATACCACGCCCATGGTCACGCCGGCCGCTATCATGACTCCCAGGCCAGCTGGCGAGGCGGTCTGCGGCCGCTCCAGCATGTACCCCATGATGTCCGCTATGAACTGGACTAGGTGCGTGTCCTCCGCGTACTCGCCCCCGAATGTGAGCACTGGATGCATGCATGCGTGATCCCAGTTGGGCGTGTCCCGCTTGAATGCCTCGAGAACTTCGTAAATTTGAAAGCCGGTAGCCTCGTACGCAGCCTGCGTAATGTTCTCCGCCGTAGTCTGACTGGATAGGCCCAGAATTATACCTCTGGCATCATAGCGCCAATAGGGAGCGTACAGACCATGAAAGGCTGGCACAAGGGTAATCTCTGACCGTTTGGCCGCCAGACCGCATTCAGCATTGAGCATGGAGGATGAGCAGGAGGAGGAAATCATTGAGCTATCGCCGATGAAGGTATTAAGTGATTCCACTACATTGTCGTTGGAGTTAATCTCGGTATTGATGCGCAGCTTTTCGCGTAGCCATGTGACTGTGGATCCGGCATTGGAAATGGCTCCTTCGAGACTGTAGTTGGTCGCCGCCCGGGGTCCCAGCTGATGCGCTATTCCTGTAATCAGTCCATTCTCTGAGTCAAGCTTTTCTGTGCCCGTGTTGAGCAGGACAAAGCAGCTGTCGTCCAGGGTGCAAACATTCTGGCCGGCCTTAATACATAGTTGGCCCATCAAACAGGCAGGCTGCTCGCCCATTATCCCTGCAATAGGCACTCCCAGCAGCGGTCCGTCCAGCACATAGCCATATATTTCGGAATTGGAACGTATTCGCGGCAGTATGTTAATGGGCAATTTAAAGAATTTGCACAGCTTTACATCCCACTGCTGGGTGGACAGGTTCATCAGCGAAGTGTAGTGCGCATTGGTGATGTCAGTCGAGTGAACCCCCGCCTGGACACCGCCGGTTAGGTTCCACAACAGCCACGAGTCCAGAGTGCCGAACAGGCACTTGTCCTCTTTTATTGCAGCTCCCACAGCCGGAACATTCTCCATCAGCCACCGAATCTTGAAGGCGCTGAAGCAGCCACTCAGCGGGAGGCCAGTGCGATGCCTCACATAATCCACATTTTGCTTCACGTTTTGCAGGACATTTCTCAAGACTGGGGTGCTGCGACTGTCCGACCACCCAATGCCATTGTACAGCGGCTGGCCCGACTGCTTGTTCCACAGCACGGTTGTGCCTCGCTGATTGACAATGCCCACGGCGATGATGTCATGCGGATCAATTTCCAGTATCACCAAATTCTTGTACGCCGTCTACGAAGTTGTTAACTTGGGTTAGTTTCTGATGATATAACTGGCGCTAAAGTTCGCAGAACGTTACCTCAATGCACTCCTGCATGTACTTCCAGATCTCCGAGGGGTCATATTCCAGCCAGCCGGCCTGGTGGACGATCTGGCGCAGCTTCTGCTCATGGTAGGCCAAAACTTCGGCGTTTTTTGTCGAGTAAATCTATGGAAATAGATATTGAGTCAGCTGTCTACCCACACATGCAGACAACCCTCCATATGGGTATGCGAATGCGTGCGCCATGTGTGCCTGTGTTTGTGTGTGTTACGAGTGCGTTTTTGGCTTACCAGAAATCTGCAGTGAGTGCCGCTCACGTACGCAATGCCAATGAGTGCTCCAAATCTGCCATATCTACCGTTATTCATATTTTTTTCCCCCTATGCTGTGACACAAACACGCTGTTTGGTGTTTAGCGCGAAAGCGGTGGAAAATGCTCAAGCCGTGTTTGTTGTTGTTGCTTTTCAGAACGCGCCTATATATATGTATTGCAGTGTGACTGACTCTCACAAATATACCAAAATATACCTCCCTTTTTTTTAAAATATACCGTAAATTTATCGGGAAAATTGAAAAACCGTGCGTATGGAAGGTTTGATACCCTATGCTTTTAAATATGTGCACCTTAAAAATTGAATTTAATAGATTGATAAAATTGATAAATATACATAAAATGAACTCAGTTTCGACGTCAAAATATACAGAAAAGTAGATTATATAACCGAAATGGTCACGCGATGTATTGTCAATTCGCCCGCCCTAGTGATGTAAGAGTCCTGATAGAACTCTTTACCGATTGTCCTTAAATCGATAACATTCGCTAGCACCCCCCCGGCTATGTGAGACTGCGCAGAGCGCGTAAGACAAAACCGAAAAAAACAGAGAGCCGAATCGAAGTAAGAGCTGGCAAAACGGTTAATTGTGCACAACAAAATAACGCTTTAGAGTCGTCGCTGAGAGCATATCCGGAAAATTGAGAAGAACCACACAGCCTATGGCAGTAAATTGAGTTGGTGAGCCATTCAGTGCAGCGGGAAGAAGAAAACAATCGGATTGATTAAAGGAGCTGACGAGTATTATGATAAGTACAAAGCTGGACAACAAAATGCAACGTTATTATGCAGAACGCGAGACCACAGGACCAGAATTTGGTAAGTTTCATTAATGGTTTTGCCAATACACAATACAGAGAGAGACAAGTCGCGCTGCAGAATCAAACCAACCCCCAATGCAGGAAAGGACGATTGTCCTGCCCGGCCGCGTCTTCTGCGCTTAGGGGTTGTTGATGGCGAAGAAACGTAGAAAGCAAATGCCTGATTGACGGATTTTAACGATTTTTCCCACAAAAACAACCCACAGACGATCGCTTGATAAAACTGGTCCGTGCCAATCCAGCCATCTACGATGTCAGCCATCCGCACTATCGCCGAAATCCAGTGAGAGTCAACATATGGGATCGCATTGCCAACGAGCTGGGCGCCTCCTGTGAGTAATTTTTGTGTGAACTGTCCCCCGCCCCCATGCTGTATTACTAACCCACCCCCCGCTCTTGTCATCCCACCCCACAGCACGCTTCCTGCAGACGAAATGGAAAAACATACGCTACAATTATCTGCAGGAGATCAAGGCAATAGAGACCGGTCAAGTAAATCCAAATGTGAGGAAGCGACGCTTCACGGAGGATCTCTCCTTTCTCCAAAACACCGCCCAAACATACAATGTGAAGAAGAACCAGACCTTTGCGGCGCCTCCCAATAATGGGAGCAGCGACAACGACAGCAACAGCTTTCTCTATCCGGATCCGGAGCACTTGACGGTCGATGCGTCGGGCAACTATGACATTATAGAACTGGACAACAGTGAGGATGGATCGCATAGCGACGACAATGAAATCGTGCCCGAGCTGCAGCTGGTTATGGAGCCAAAGCTGGAGGTTTCCATTGAGGGGGCCTTGAATGGGACCAACAGCAGCAGCAATAATAGTCGCAACAACACCCTATACAGCTCACCGGCCTCCTCACCCCTTCTCACGCCAATGGTGGTCATGGGCAATGGGTTTGACCAAGACGTGCCTGTGGAACAGCACAGGCAACAGCATCACCATCACCACCAGCATCAGCATCAGCAGGAGATTAAGAGCAGCTCCCTCTCGAATGGAGAAGTTACCATAGAGCCCATATATAAGCCAGCGGCCACGCGGCGTACGGCGGCGAGCGATATTATGGGGAATGCAGCCAAACGCAAGGCCATGGTCGCTCCTCTGCCTAGCCTGGCGCCCATCAATGATCCCATTGAGCTTTATTGCCTTTCACTGGTGGACACTCTACGGAGCATGCCCAGGTCGGAGCGGGAACGGGTTAAATTCGAATTCGCCAGCATTCTAAAGGATGCCAAGTACAAGGACCAGTCCTAAGGGACTGCTTCCGGCTTCGAACGGCGATCTACAATTCCATATGCAATACGTACAACCTTCGATTCGAGGCAAACCACACAGAAACAGACAGGCAATCTTTTTTTACACACTTATACTACACCTACATATATGTATGAATTATTCCATTTACATAGAATTTGTACTTGCTGCATCTGTCTGCGTTTAGCATAAGCTTAAGTTAACTTGTATTTATAACATATATTTATTACGTGGAGGCAGCGCGGTAAGTGTCCCCTCCTCGTATCTACTAAGTTGTATCAACAGAAATACAGACAAAATAAAGTGTGCACAAATTATGCCCGGTCTCCCTTCCAATTCTTGAATCATAAAATTATGACACACTAAGATTTCAATTGCTGCTCGCGACGGAGGCAGCACAGAATAGTTTGTATTTTATTATTCCATTATTGTTTAAAAATTAGTGTGTAAAACGTATAAACTACAAAAAAAGATAAGGATCTTTCTTATACCTTGTATACAAATCAGAGTAACATTTAATCGTTATCTTCGTTTAGCGCAAAAACTACAAATTTATCTAACGGAGAGACCCGACACGTGTGGATGCGTGTGTGGGTGACTCTTACACTTTTCACCGATTAAAAAATTGAATATCTCGTAAATATTAGACTGGTTCTTCTTCTAGTCTATACAACTAGAGTGGGTCTAGGGTTAGGCTTAGGGCTAGGGCTATATATTATATATATAGTGCAAAAGGCACATACAGAGACATCAATGAATATTCATATTAATATTAATTTGATTACAAATATAGATCAACTAATAAGCATAAGAGATAATCAACACTTCGATCTGAGCTGCTATTGGGGCACTCAAGTCTTCTCAAAATTCTCTGAATTAAAAATCGTGTCGCGGTGTATTCAAAACCGAAGTCTGCGTCTGAAACGACTGACGACTGATGGGCTCCTGGCTCTTTTCATTTTCGTCAGTATCCAGTATGTCAGATAGATCGTAGGGGCTTGGCTGATAGGCCATCATTTCCGAGCCGCTCGAAGCTGCAACGAATAGAAATTCAGTTTAGTTTAGGCTTCAACGAATTGTGCATTTTCTCATCATACCTTTCTTTTCACCGCCCATGCTGTCAGTGGGAAACGATAACCCGTAGGTGTCCAGTAGTTCCGAGTCATTGAAGAGCTGCAAAATAGACAAAATAAATTAAGCTAGTTTAATGATTCTTTCTTGGATGTTATTTTCGAAAATTGCAGGCTTTTTTTTAAGTGCCGGACGCTTGCGCTGACCTTAATCAACTGGTCGTCTTCGGTCAGCTGCAAAATGGACGTCCTAGCCAAAGCCTAGTCGTATATAATCGTGTAGAAATAGAACGTTTGTTTGTTATAAAATTCAATTCGGACACACGGACACTTTCTCTGGCAGCCCAAGTAAATGTGAACAGGGAGGTGAATTATTAATACTTACACCCAAGAGCATATTCTGATCGATGGAGACGCCGTCGCCACGCAGCAAATCCTTGAGAGTCTCAAGCTCGTCTTGCACATTATCCAAATGCCCATGGACATCGTCACTGCAACAGTAAGAAGGGGAAATGGCCTCTTGGTTATTGTCTACCGCTCTGGGGACTAATATAGGCTTTCCAGCTACTAACACTGAATTAATCCTCATCAGAGGACCATTGCTCCCCTCCCGAACAGCACTGTTTTCGCCCGCATACTTGGCCACAGCCATGGCTGCTGCCTCGCCCTCAGTGGCTGAGGTTGAAGCTGGGGCCTTTGTGGCGGCCGCTGCCCTCGAAGTGGATGCCTGATTGGCGTCTAGCAGGGAGCTGCTGCTGCTGCCCATCACTGGTACATCAAAGTTGTTGGCAAACTTTCCACTACTGACTGTAGACTTGCCGAATGTCTGCTGCTGATTTAGCTTTTCAGCATTTCCCAGATCAGACGAGAGCATTGAGGAGTCCTGCAGGGAGTTAATTTTGTAATTAATACGCGTGAAAAATTGACTTAGAAATAAAAGCTTACCTCAAATATATTCGACGGCATATCTTCACTGATAAAGTTCACGTTATACATGTCAGAGTCAGTGCCATTCATCAGGTCTAGCAATCCGGAATCGGGTTCGGGCTCTGTCTTGATGAATACAGGCTGCGGCATCACATTGGACTGTGAATCCGTTTTGAGCTGGGAGCGCGTGCGCACAGTCTTGGGAGAGACTTCTTCGACTAAGATGGCGTTGGCGGCGAGCATTTGATCTCCGGCCTGCCGCCGCTGTTTGTTCTTCTCCTTCAGCTGCTGACGCTGCTGGCGTTCCTCCTCACGCTGCTGTTCGCGCACCAGGGGCGTAAGCACATTATGCTCATCGGTGTAGACAGGACTGCTGGAAGCCTCCTGGACATGGGCATCCGGCAGCTCGGTCACTGTATAGGCAATTTGTTCAGACGGCGATTGACTCAAGCTAGAGGCCAGAGGGGAGGCAGCGCCAGGTCCCACTTGCAAAAGATTGCCTCCCCCATTGTTAGTCCGCAGCAGGTCCTCGACACTCTGATTGGAGTAGTCAAAATTGATTGACTGTGGGCGCTCAACGGACTGCGGAGAGGCGCTTTCCTGGTCATAGTGAGCGCTGTTGGCGTGTCGTTTTGGTGAGGGATTCATCACTTCGTCGAGCAGCTCCTCGCTGAGCTCGTGTATAACAGGGCCACTGCCACCATCGCTCTCCGTTTCGCTGGTGGTACGAGCGCGTACATTTTCCGGCGTGTCATTGATCATGAGCTGCATGTGCCGCTTCACTCCCGACATATTCCTTGATGGCTGGACGATCGAAATGAGGAACTGTATCAATTTGTTGACTATCTGCTGCTGCTTCGAATGCTTTTGCCGAAGACTGGCGATCTCCCGCCACAGCACTTCGTTCTCCTGCTTCATGGCGGAGAAGCGCGAGTCCATGGTGTCCTGCCGGCCCTGCATCACCTTCACATCGTTCAATATTTTGGACACAGCCTCCGGCTTCATCACCGCCTTGTCATCCACATTCTTGTTGTTGGAAATCTTTCGCTTTATTTGGTCCAGCAGATAGGCCGAGTTGCGCTTGAAGAAAGGATGGGAGAACTCAATCTCATCGCGATCGAACCGCAAGCCGCCATTCTCAATCGATGTGATCTTGTGGAATCCATCTGCATGGGAAAAACAAAAAGTGAAGCCTGCTTAGAACCAAATCTTGTCGTATCTCTGTGCTTCCCTTGTACTTACACATATTCAGCTGCCTGATGAAGCTGGCCATGTTGTTGTGCTTGTAATTGAGGGGTAGCAGTTCCCTCGCGAATTGCGCCTGGTTTTGTATGACAAAGCTGTGGCCATCCTGGAATCGAAAACAAAACGGAAAGTCACGATGATAAGTGGATATCAAACCATAAAGTTGTGGTTAACCAAAAAAAACTAGCGATAAGCTTCTCTCCGGTACAAAAGTATGTACACAGTATGGTCACAGAGTATCTAATTATAATCACACACACATATGTATGTACATTTAGTGTGAATAAATATTTCTTCAAGTGATTGATTGGGACGCGAGCTGTTATCAGGCCCAGTTCCTAACACCGCACTCTTTGGTAAGAGAAACGATTGGATTTTCTCTTATCTATGTAATTGCAAAACAGAATAACCAAGTCCAATGACTGTAGAGGGGAGGAACATTTTCGATAGACAGCTGGAGCGGGCGAGGAGCGGAAAATTTTCAGAGGGCACGCACGTACGCACTTCTGTGGCCTATGCAAATCTCATAACAACAATGCATACGTGCAGAGAGGCACACTGTAAACAGCACAGCAACAGCAACAACAACAACGACTAAGTTGACGGAGAGAAAGTCTAAACGTAGAGAGCAAAGCGTAAGACACCTTATACGCAGTTGTTGTTGCTGTTGCCATGCTAATGAAAAATAAAATAAAGAGTAACTTGGGAAAAGAGCAGCAAAGCAAGGTAAATAAACAATATGGCGGCATTTGAATTTATACCTTTGTCCAACAAATCAAATGATTGGTTTCGGTGTCCTCCACCAGACGCCAGAGCTTGGCCAGAAATGCGGGCACACCGCTGCCCATGCCCGAATCCCCATATGAATGCATATTGCGACGCGGAGAGCGCTGCTCCTCTTCGTCGTCCTCCTCTTCGCTGGAGTCGTGCCTGTGTTGCACGGTTTTTACAGATGAACGCGGCCTGGACATATAGTCACTACCACAGCTGCAAAAGAGTACCGAAAAGCGAAATTAAATCAATGAATTTTCAACATGCTCAGGCTCGCTCTGGTCCACAGTTCAGTTTCATTAGCGTTATGTGTGTGTGTGTGTGTGTGTGTGTGTGTAATGTCTGCATGCGCATATATGGATGTGATCATATGTCTGCATGTCTGCAAGGGGGGGGGCAGGTACGACACGATTGACGAAATGCGATTTGATGTGAAAGTTGTTGCAACTTTGATATTTTCAATTATGGCCAAATGCGTCATACAAACTAAAAACTTGCACACACATTTAATTCACGTTCTGTCTCTTTCTCTACGCCTACACCTACCTTAACAATTTTCGTGCTTTACACAATTTACTCACTGTTGGATAGTCTTTTAAAATGTCTTTAGCGTTTTTACACTTTGCTTCCAACTAGTTCAATATTTACTATGTTTTTAGCTTTAATTTCAGCGATTTTTTCACTTTTTTATGCACGCTCAGCGTAGTTTCACGAAAATGTATTTTTCTTTTCTCTTCTTCGTCTCGCGTTTATCGCTATCGCTCGTCAGAGTAATCGAAGGCGCTGCCAGACCGAGTAATTAAGTAGCGCTCATGTTTGAGGCTGCCAGACCGAGTGAAAACCCACATCGAAGATAAATTTATCTATTTGTCAGCTGACAAAAAGATAAATCGATACCTTTATCTGGAAATTATCTGGGAAATCGGGGAAATTTGCACACTGTGCAACACTGGTCGTTGGGCATTTGCCAACACAGTGTGCATATGTTGGAAAAAACTTTTAATTGCCGCAAGTGATTGTTTTAGTGGTTTTTGCTTGTATTAATGCACAAATATACTTAAAAACAGCAACTAAATGTATTTCAATGCATTGCTAATTTAATCCATGTGTTGAAACACAATAAAAGGTGGGTAACATCGCATTTGAAAATGTGTCCCGTCGTGCGTGTGAAAATACGAAGGTAGAAAGACAGAATACAAAAGGGCCCGCTTCTAGACCCCTATACGTGTAATCTGAGTGCGCATGTATTGGGACGAAGCAACAACAAATTGGTTGAAAAAGGCGCCAGATTACTGCTGAGTCCGGTGATAGTTAATCAAGTGCAGAAGAAAACTAAAAAGCCGGCTGTACTAATCAAAGGATGCTTTCTTTTCTTTCCAGAAAAGACTGCGCACAATAATCCGCACATAAAACTCACACAACACGATGATGAACAACCATTTTTCCATGCAACATGAGCACACACCACAAAATGTTGTCCAGCCGTACTTGCAGCAGCAGCCTCCCCTCTCAGGAGCAGCGCCAGTTCCGACTCCAGCTCCAACCTACAGCTACTTGCCGCAGCAGCAGAATGTACAGCAGCCCCAATGGATGACTTACCAAATCCTGCCATCCGCGCCGGGCATCGCCACTGGCGGCGGTTCTGCCAATGGACCGAAGCGATATTATGCAACCACAACGCAGCCAACGCATCCCAGAACCATACAGATAAACAACACCTATGGCCAGCAGAACCATCCGACCAAGCAGCAGGCTGCCAGCTCGTCCACTTCCGCTTCCAACCCGTTTAAGGCCAACAACATACGCATTATATCGACAGCTCCAAGTGTGTACAGTCTTAATAAATCATCGTCGGAACAGCGCCAGTTGTATGCTCCCGTTCAATCCTACTATTTGCCACCACGTCAGGCGGGAGTACCCCCGCATCGCCAGCTAAACCAAGGCCTTGTGTCAGGCAAACAGCGGCCACAGCCGCCCCGTGAGCCCGTCACCCACGATTCGCATAACCAGCCGCCCACAGTGGTCCTGGACCGCATCAACATATGCATTAACAATCTCTATTCAGACGCAGCCAGCACCAACCTCACCACATCTGTCGGCGCGGCCGGGCAGCCTTCACCCATCATCCCAGCTATCCAGCACAAGGCCCAGGCTATACTGCCCCTTATTGACAGCAGTACGGCCGATAGCAGTAGCAGTAGCAGCAGTTCGGTTTCCAGCAGCAGCTATGGCGGAGGGACGACAACCTCTACCGCTGTAATAGTCATAGATGAACCGGACTCTACCACAACGACACCTCAGACACCGCCAACCACACCGGAGACAATTAGTTCTCCGGGCAAGTCTTCGCCCTCGCCTCCACCACCACCTACACCCGCACCCGCGCCGACGCTCCTCAAAGTGTCGAGCCAAATGAAGCCGAGCTTCAAGAGCATCGACTCAGCGCCGCCGACACCACCAACGCCATCGCCCCCCGCTATTAGCTACTCCCTACAGGAGGATGTATTCGTTAAGTGCGACGATGGAAGACTGTATTTGGGAACAATCGTGGGGGAAACACCCGATCAGTTTCTAATCCGGTTCGATGATCAATCCGAACAGTGGCACGAGCCGGAAAAGCTACGCAAGCTGGGCGGCGGCTCTGGAAATGTCGGTGGAGCAGCCGGCAGTAGCTCGGAGCCCTCCAATGCCCCTGTTAGTGGACCCATGTGTGTGGCGTGCAAGCGCTTGAACCTACAGGATGTCGTTGAAATATGCGAACGTTGTGGCCGTGGCTACCATCGTGGCTGCACCACCGAAATAGCCAATGGCAGTGGGATTTGGAGTTGCAAGCGATGTGTGAAGCCCATGAAAATGCAACAGCCATTGAATTATGAAACAACGAAGAAGCCTCCAGGAATTTGCCGGCAGTTGCCCTATCATGTGAGTAGATCATACAGAGAGACGACTAATGCAAAACGATTATTGTTTTTTATTTTTATTGATTCGTTTCGCAGGCGGATAAACTCAGCTGGGATGAGAAGCATCGGGTCAACGAAGAGCAAATCTATTGCTACTGCGGCAAGCCGGGAAAATTCGATCACAATATGCTGCAGTGCTGCAAATGCCAGAACTGGTTCCACACTCACTGCATGCAGAACTTTAAAGAAAAACTGCTGCGGGGCGACACGTAAGTAGAACTATTTCCCCTGTTTCACTGAGAACAACCCGCATGTAATTTAATCTTTTTTACAGATTTTTTGTATTCTGCTGCACTGTGTGCAACAATGGCGTGGAATATGTGCGACGACTGCAAATCGACTGGGTGGATATGCTCCACATTGCACTCTATAATCTGCGCAAGCATCAGCACCAGAAGTATCATCATCTGCTAAAGGACATCTGGCCGTTCGTACTTGAACAGCGTCACAAGCTGCCCATATCCGAGCAATGGAAGACGCTGCCAGAGACGGCGCTAATGGAGCGCCTTAAGCAAACGTTGAAAGATCACACGGAGAGATTTGTGTGCGGACGGGAGTTCAAGAGGGCTCCAAACTTTTTTGCACTGAGGCACAGTGGGCCACCCGTGACACCGAAAGTGTGGCTGAAATCTCACGAGGAGGTCTGTGATGAGGTGCTGGTTAATCGGTTCAACATAGTGCTAATGCCCAGGAAAGAGAGTGGGTCCAAAGATGTGTACGAGTTCCGTACAGATGAGGAGGAGGCGACCAACACCAGCGATGATGAGATACCCATAAAGCAGATCATTGAGAAAGCCAAAAAGAAAGCCAACAAAATCCCTGAAGTTCAAGAGCTACAGCAGGACCACCGCGTTACAGTGGACACACTTGACCTAGCGGACGATAATGCCAACGATGGTGACCATGTCAAGTTGCCAGCTCCTATTCCACCGGAGCCAAACGCCAAGAGCAGCCGCAAACGGAAGGCCTTCCACTTTTCTAGGCGCTACGACAACAGCCGAAACCACTGTGATTTTTCTTCCGATGAAAATTCAAGTAGCAGTCGGGGCACCAGCTCCCTGGACCTTATTATACCGCCGCCAGTCAATTTTCTAGGTCGCAACAATCCTTTTCTTATGGCCACACCCAAGAAATCGACGCAAGTGAAAAAAGGCCTTGCATTCGGGCTGGGAACGGGAACGGGCATTGGTGTCGCTGGCGTCATCAACAGCATTTTCAAGCTAAAGGGAGGCGGAATGGATCAGCCGCGCGTCGTGCGCACCATAAAGCGAAGACTGAGTGCCAAAGATATAACTATAGGCCCCAACCAGGAGGTGCGCAAGCGTCGCAATCGCCGCATGACTACAGCCGTCGAGGTAAGTGCAGAGATCCGAGCGAAAGAAATCCGATCTATTGGAATCATAAACAATTGTTTTCTTGTCTCCCACTATACAGATTATCAATACCACGACTATTAATCCCTTATCAAGCCCATACTTTCCCTTATATGCCAAAGATTTGCTGCCGCCAGCGCCGCCGCCAAATAAGCCCACGCATGGCCGGCTGCTGCGTCAGCGGCCGCAAAAATCCGATCGCAGCTCTCCCATCCAGAGTCGCAGAAATTCCATCAGCTCGACGGCAACCAGTGGAAGCAGCAGTGCTGGCAATGGACATTCGATACTGGATCTAAAGCAGTCTGTGAACAAGTACTTTGGAGGCGCCATGAATCGGATTGATGCCGGTGAATCGTTTGCCATTCGTGCCAAGCGCCGCATGGGAAATGGTCAGGTTCAGTACCTTGTTGAATGGGGTGGCGATGCAGCGACAACGACAACGACAAATGGAATCTAAATTGGCATTTGATTTAGATCTACCTATATTATAGATTATATTATCATTTTTTAATGGTTTTCTTTTTGAAATTGTTTAAGACGAGCGGAAATGTTTGCTGCCAGCTTTGGGCCACTCTTTCATTATTTTTGTTACTGTTTAAAGTTTATTATCGATCCACTGCCAAAATAGCTAAAGAATGTTCAAAATATTGGGTCAGCATTCAAAACGATGTAATTTTAGAACGACAAAATGCAAAAAACGCAACTGAATACAGGTTTTATTGTGCAATGGCAGTTAATTGTTGCAACGAAAAGAATATAAATTAACCACACAATTGGCACAGTATTAGAAGATTTAACTGAAAGCTAATGTAAAAATCTTTGCTGAAAGAAAACGTATTAAATAATGTATATTCTTCAATCAGAAATTGATTCAGTTGGACACTGTTTAGATATAGCCCGTGTATATTTTCGAAAAATATACATACTCGTTCGAACGTGCATATGTTGGAGCGTAAAGGAAATCACTCTCAACAAATTATGTTATGCATACAAAAAATACTTGAGGTATACCACACAAAAATTAAAAAGAAATTTAGTTATAATACACCTAATAATAATCTATCCATACACTAGACGAGACTTCATGACTAAGAAATACATACATACATACATACAATATATGGAAAAGAAAAAAAACACATAACGTTTAAGTATTAAAAGCTACACGAAATCAAAAATTGAGTTGAACGCAAACTAAATCTCATGCATTCGCGCATTGCAGACTTATATTATGATTAGACTAAAATGGAACAAAATATGAAAATTTGTAAAGTATATAATGCCCAAATAAATGTTTCGAAGAGCATGCTTCTTGTTCATGATTCTTCCGTTTTTGGACCCACCCAAGTAGGCCATTTTTTGACATTTTAGCTTACGTCTTGTCAATTTTGGCTAGAAACCTTCATTAGGTACCCGTATCCCAACAAGATAGCACGCGGAGTGTAAAACATAAAAAACAGGTTTATTGCCGGAAAAACTACAAAAAAAAATTAATTTATGAATTCGGTCGTTGACGGTTAATTCGTTACTCTTTTTTTTTTTTTTTATTTCGTACAAAAGAAAAAAACAAAAAAAATAACCAAAACTGTGTCTGAGTAAAGTGCTACAGCCCACAAAAAGTTGATCCACTGAGCTGCTGTGCAAGTGCTTCCGTAGCCTATTATCGCTGCATTAGGTAAGTTTCGAACAAAAAAAGGGGAACACCAAAGATAAAGCAGGGGAATTTATGGGAATTCGCTTAAGGCACCAACCAACCGCCAAGTTTCTTTCAATTAATCCAGCGGCGAGGCCGTGAAAACCAATTGAAAGCCAAATTAATATAGATTGAAAAAGGCAACATGACAGGTGCATTTGTGACAGACGCCTAACCGTCAGCTGTCTGAAATTGGTGTCGGTCATGCTGGGAAAAAATTATTGTGTCCCCAACTGGATTTTGAATAAGATCACGATTGGTATTCAGTGGGGTCGGAGGACCACCAAACGGCCATTCTAGGTGGAGGATACTACCGCCAAAGCGCCAAGCGATAGCTTATACTTGTAACGTAAAAATGAGTTGGAGAGCGTAATTTGGTTTGACAAACAAACCTCTATTTGGTTCGATTCGAATTTTTGTTTTATCATCTTTGTTTAAATTCTATTTTTTAACAATATAATACAAGCAAGTCCCTAATATTACCCAATCTTGTAGAAAATTGATTCGTCTAACGGTTAAAACGGATGTGTTCAGTGCTGAGAGACTGTGCTGGCTAGCTAGTAATATTAAACAGAATATCAAAATGAAGGAATTTAATTTCCGATTATGGAAATGATAGAAAATGGGAACACCGAAATTGTTCAGTAGAGGAACGCTCTTTCAAATCGTGGTGGATTTTTTAAAGGTTCTCTTTTTTGGGATGACATTCGTCTTCCCTATTGTCGTAGTTT
The DNA here is from genome assembly GCA_009664405.1 of Drosophila bifasciata. Lineage (NCBI taxonomy): Eukaryota > Metazoa > Arthropoda > Insecta > Diptera > Drosophilidae > Drosophila > Drosophila bifasciata. The sequence continues at coordinate 8,794,697 of CM019043.1, read as the reverse complement.
TTTTTTCGTGGTGTGAGCAGCATTGTTCTGCAACTTTTGCATGAAATGAGAAATAATCTGCATACTTTGGGAAAAGAGATTATAGAATTTAGGCAATGTTTGTAATCTCAGGCTCCAATGAGTTTTTGTTTTATAGAAACCTCAACGAAATGTCAAGAATTGGCATCGGGACAGGGATATATTATATAGAGAATACAAATCATATGCAGAAATAGTTAAAAAAACACGTCAATATTTGAATATATTTGAATGTCAAATTTCGTACACACTTAGGTTTTATGATATAATTTTATAGTTTGGCTCTTATTATGTACACACTCCAACAAAAGAGAGTTATAAATACTAGCCAGTCCTGTAGGAAATTGATGCATGAGCTGTATAAAATTATATGTTGAATGCTGAGAGTGTTAGCTGGCTGCTAATATGAAACCGAATTTCAAAATAGTTAAATTTTACTTTCGATCGCTTTATTCCTCAGTATATTTACCGTATATTTTTAAAATGAGGGGTTATGTTTTGGTATTTTTCTGACGGTCAGGCGGTATATTAGTTCCATAAGTCTGTGGTCACACTGGTCCGTTTACGTGAGCGGTCGTGGATTCGCTTATTTTTTGTGAAGAAAAAAACCTTAAAAAATAAAAAAAAAATTAAAAACATAAAAAGTAACAAAAAAATTGTAAAAAGTAGCAAAAAATTCGAGCAAGTGTTTAAGCGTAAGTACCGTACCATAGAGAGGAACAGGACAGTAAAAAAGACAGACGAAGCAGAAATTCAGAGAATGCGGAATTTTCTTGTGAAATGTGGCTCGTTAAACGTCGACGTCGACGCAAGATGGCGATGTGAAAACGTGAAATTTGGCTTCCAAAAGCGTGAAAGGGCCCAGCCCCGTGGTGACGTTCGAATATTTTGCTGAAATTTAAGCTAAATCTAATATTTTCGACGAGGCAAAACGCGTGTGTCCAATTGCGTGTGTGTGTGTGTGTGGAAATTTTTCTACACGAGTGTCTTTGGTAGTATGGGTGCGAGACGAAGCGGGCCAGCAACAACAAAGCACATGCAGTGTTGCCATGTCGACCCATTCTACTGTCACATGCGTCAGAGTTGCCACACATACACACAGACAGAAAGACGAACCGAAGAGCAAAAGCCACGCCGCTTTTTTCTTTCTTTCTATTTCTCTGCCCTGCCTCGACGAATCCATCCGGTTCGAACATAAAAAAAACCAGAAATGTATATGTGAAAGAGTAAAATTAATTTATTTAAATTGCAGGTAGACCTGATCACCAAATATGGCCTCACTATACGTCGGTGATCTGCACCAGGATATCAACGAAGCTGGACTTTTTGAGAAGTTCTCGACTGCAGGTCCAGTTCTGTCCATACGCGTCTGCCGCGATGTGATTACCCGTCGCTCATTGGGTTATGCCTACGTGAACTTCCAGCAGCCAGCCGATGGTGAGTAATCCGCCACAAGGGCAGTAAAGTAATGTGCACATAATTGCACTGCGCCCCCTGAAACGTCACTACGTTCTCCCTCCCGCACGGAACAAAGAAAACACGTGTGCAATTTTTGCACACACACAAAACACCGTATATGTATATCTGACAGGGCACAGTGGTTTCAATATCTCCATAGATTACATGCCAAAATTCTTGAGTCCACGATTTAACGGGAAAACGAACATCGAATTTCCATTCGTCAGAAACAATGCCCAGTATTTCATAACTTGAACCCTGAATCTTCGCCTGCTAACTGTATGTAAATGTGTGTTTGTGTATGTGTATGTGTACATGTAGGTCCAGTTGGGTTTGTGTGTAGATGTAATGAAAGTGAAAAAGGGGAGGCAAAAACAGCTGGCGTTTGCCAATCATCCATTCGACTAGAAACTTCTGAATAGTCTCCATACTGAAAATATGCAATTATGACTATGGCATAATACGGGTCCACAGCGGGCTTATCACAGCCGCCCCTCCCCGCACCAGTCATTGTGTTCCATCGTTCGTCTGAATTTTTTCTCTGTTTTGTGTTGTTTCCAAGCGGCACAAATACTCACTCACACAGCCATGCGGCCAATTGTCAATATCTTTCCGTGTTCGTGTATGTGTGCGCTCGCGTATGTGTTGAGCTCTTCCATAAACATGTGTTGATTGTTTAAACCATTTCGAGTCGCCATCATTTTAGGTTATATTCCAATCCAATGGCAACATTTCTGCATGCTTTCTTTGATCGCCGAATTTTATTTTTGTTTTGCTTTCACTTTCATATGGCACGTTTCCTTCCATTCATGCCTTTTCCGCTTTTATTCATTAACACTTCCAAATTCTTGACATGTCACTGAACCGAACCGCCTTACTCGTCTCCCCCTTTCGCCTATGGAAATCTTGTTTTTACAATAAGAAAACAAACTTTCACTGCGCATATGTGGCTGCCGCTGTTGCTGTTGCTGTAGCTGTAGCTGCGTCTTCGTTTTGGTTGTGTCGTCGCTCAAATTATATTTATTGAATTAAGCGCACAATGGGCGCACAGCTCTGGGGGACGGAATGGCACTGATTACGCCGCTCTGTGAAAGCTTGGCGCATTCCAACCAGTTTACTGAACTCCAAATGGGAGGTTGGGGCGAGGCGGCCATGGGTTGGTCCTACTAAATACTAGTAATGAATAGCAACTTCTACCCATTGGTTGGTCAAACTAGTAACCCTCGTTGATCCGACTAAGATTCAAAGTTGCCAGAGAAAGGAATGCAACTTACCATGTAGATGAGTCCTTATGCCATCGACAGAAGTAGAAGCATTACATTCTGAATATCCTGTAGTACCTATATATCTGGAATAGCACCTTCTACCCATTGGTTGGTCAAACTAGTAACCCTCGTTGATCCGACTAAGATTCAAAGTTGCTAGAGAAATGAATGCGACTTACCATGTAGATGAATCCTTATGCCATCGACAGAAGTAGAAGCATTACATTCTGAATATCCTTTAGTACCTATAGCCGCTATAGCAACTTCTACCCATTGGTTGGTCAAACTAGTAACCCTCGTTGATCCGACTAAGATTCAAAGTTGCCAGAGAAAGGAATGCGACTTACCATGTATATGGGTCCTTATGCCATCGACAGAAGTAGAAGCATTACATTCTGAATATCCTGTAGTACCTATAGCCGCTATAGCATCTTCTACCCATTGGTTGGTCAAACTAGTAACCCTTACCATGTTGATCCGACTAAAGATTCAAATATCCTAAATTAAATCTGGAATAGTCTACCCAGGTTTCAAACTAGAACCCTTTGATCCGATAAGCCAAAGTTGCTATGCTGGCTTGACTTACGATGCATAGCCAGGGCAGAAGTAGAAGAGTCACACGAGCACCGAATGTCATTTACAAATATTTTTTGACTTTAGAAGCCGATATCAAGTTGAACTTTCACGTTATTTCGTTCACAGCTGAACGTGCTCTGGACACAATGAATTTCGACTTGATCAAAAACAAGCCCATTCGCATAATGTGGTCTCAGCGCGATCCCTCACTACGCCGCTCCGGCGTTGGAAATGTGTTCATCAAGAACTTGGACAAGGGCATCGATAACAAAGCCATTTACGACACTTTCTCTGCCTTCGGCAATATTCTGAGCTGCAAGGTCGCCATCGATGAGAAGGGCAATTCCAAGGGTTATGGCTTTGTCCATTTCGAGACTGAGGAGGCAGCAAACATGTCCATCGACAGAGTCAACGGCATGTTGCTCAACGGCAAGAAGGTTTACGTGGGCAAATTCATTCCTCGCAAGGAGCGCGAGAAGGAGCTGGGCGAGAAGGCCAAACTCTTCACCAACGTTTACGTGAAGAACTTCACCGAAGAGTTTGACGACGAGAAGCTCAAAGAATTCTTTGAGCCATATGGCAAGATCACAAGCTATAAGGTAAGTGTACCCCGACCACGGCTGATCCTTATCGTATTCAATTCTAATTCCATTTGTCTTATAGGTCATGTCTAAGGAAGACGGCAAAAGCAAGGGCTTCGGATTTGTGGCCTACGAAACAACAGAGGCTGCCGAAGCCGCCGTTCTGGCCCTCAACGGGAAGGATATGGGCGAGAGCAAGTCCCTTTATGTGGCTCGTGCACAGAAAAAGGCTGAGCGCCAGCAGGAGCTCAAGCGCAAGTTCGAGGAGCTGAAGAAGAAGCGCCACGATTCTGTCTTTGGTGTCAACTTGTATGTCAAGAACTTGGACGACACAATTGACGATGAGCGTCTGCGCAAAGAGTTCTCTTTGTACGGCACAATTACATCGGCCAAGGTCATGACCGACGAGGAGGGTCGCTCCAAGGGCTTTGGCTTCGTCTGCTTTATTTCGCCCAATGAGGCCACATGCGCCGTGACAGAACTGAATGGCCGCGTGATCGGCAGCAAGCCTCTGTACGTGGCCCTGGCCCAGAGGAAGGAGGAGCGCAAGGCTCACCTCGCCTCACAGTACATGCGCCACATGACCGGCATGCGTATGCAGCAGCTTGGACAGATGTTCCAGCCCAATACCGCTGGCGGGTTCTTTGTACCAACCATACCTCCGAGCCAGCGCTTCTTCGGTCCCCAGATGGCCTCCCAAATGCGCAACGCCCCTCGCTGGGCTCCTCAGGTGCGTCCAGCTGCCACCGTGCAGAGCGTTCAGGCCGGCGCTGCCGCCGCCGCTGCTGGAGGCTTCCAGGGTGCAGCCGGAGCGGTGCCCACACAGTTCCGTTCGGCTGCAGCCGGTGCACGTGGTGCCCAGCCACAGCAGGTGCAGGGCACGCATGCCGCCGCTGCTGCCGCGGCTGCCAACAACATGCGCAACACTGGAGCCAGAGCCATCACCGGCCAGCAGACAGTTGCTGCCGCCAACTTGCAAATCGCTGGTGCCCAGATCGCTGGCGGTGCCCAGCAGCGTGCTCCTAGCTACAAGTACACATCCAACATGCGCAATCCCCCGGTGCAGCAGATGCAGCAGGCCCAGCCCATGCCGCAGCAGTTGCAGGGAAAGAGTAAGTTAAACAACAACCTTGGTGGACACGCGTTATTACCTCCATTCTCACTCCTTTCAGACTCTGAGAAGCTCATTGCCTCGTTGTTGGCCAATGCCAAGCCACAGGAACAGAAACAGATCCTGGGCGAGCGCCTGTATCCGATGATTGAGCGCATGCACGCCGCCCTGGCCGGAAAGATCACCGGCATGTTGCTGGAGATTGAGAACTCTGAGCTATTGCACATGCTGGAGGATCAGGAGGCCCTCAAGGCCAAGGTGGAGGAAGCCGTGGCCGTGCTCCAGGTGCATCGCGTTAGCGAGCCCGCCAACTAAGCTCGAACCATAAAAGCGGATGAAAATTTTACAAAACACACAAAAAAGTATGTATTTTCGAGCCTTTGAGCCTTGCGGCAGTTTCTAATTTCAATTGAATTCTCTTGCAGTTTTCCTCTTTACTTTCAATTCATTAACAACAACAATTCGCATTCAATGATTCTCGTGCACAAAATGTACGCTTCCAAGGACAACAAATTAACACGCAGAACAACTGAGGAAGGGGTTGGAGCGTAATAAAGAGCTCCAGCCGCTTTTTGTCAATCCCAGAAACCACTTAAAAGAATCATTTAATTTCGAACGCATTTACGCAAGTACACGAAGAAAAAGGAAGAAAAGCAAGAAACACACGAATTCAGCAAATCGATTTCAATATATCAATTTTTCCACTTTTACAGAAAAGCAATGGAAACCGAAAGAAAAAACAAATGCGAATTGAACATTTATTTTTGGCATTGCTTAAATTGTTTCAACATATTATTTTGTATGCGTAAAAAATAAATGCAAAATAAACACACAATTAAAGCAAAGATAATCCGATACCGCGCAAATGCCAACAAGTTTCTAGCTTTTTCATCCTTTTTTTGATCGTAACTTTTTCGTTCCACACTTACCAACAAACAAAGAACAAACAACATCAACATGAAAGCGAAATGTAATTTTATTTTCTTTATTTCTCAAATCACAACTTTAAAAAAGCTTTGTGTTTAGAAAAAGCGAAAGAAGCGAAGCGAGAGATCCACACACAACAAACACACTTTTAAAAAAGTAAAGAAAACAACACAAAAAAATTGCAAAAATGTCAAAATAAAAAACGAAAAAATGTGAAAGAAAACTGCGAGCAGAACAGAAAAGAAAATAAAAGAAAGAATCGCAGAAAAGGGGAAACGCAAGCCGCAAGAATATGAGAGTCAAGTTTTTGCTACTTTAAAAAAGATAGAAAAATAAAAAAATACCAACAGCAGAGAGAAAAAATGTTGAAAAATGAACACAACACGTATAAAAAAAAAGTGGAAAAACCAACAAAAAAATTGCAAAACTATGTAAAATCACAAAAAAAAGAAAAATATATATACACAACAACAACACACACACACAAAACCACACCACACCACACAAAAACACATATTAAAACAAAACATATATGGAAACAAAAAACAACAACAAAGAAATACAAGAAAAGCGCTAAAGCGCAACCCCCGTATGGAGGGAGCATACTGATGGGATGAAAGAGACTACAACAAGTAGAAGTAGAGGAAAAACGAATTGCAAGCCGGATTTTATGTTTATCCGAGGAAAGGGGAGCCCCACACACACAATTATTACAATTTGCAAAAAATATTTAACGAACCATCACGGGCCAGGCGAGATAGCAAAGGTCCTTAATTGCGTTCAGACTTCTGTTATAGCGAGAAAAAAGAATATTGAATATAAATAAATACTGTTTTTACACCATTCATACGATATATTAAAGCAAACAGATAGGTCAGGTCACCCCGCCTTCAAGTGTGGGCCACCAGTCGGGGATGTGAAATTCATATTTTTTTATTAAACAAACTAAAAATAAAAAAATCTTTGAAAAAATTGCAAAATACAAAAAAAAAACATTTATACGCAATAAATGCAAAATATTTAAAGAACGCAAACAACCAAGAACAAGAAAGAAAGGAAAACAAACTACAAAAAACACCCAAAAACCCGAACTGGAAGATAAATATTTCAGAGATTTGCTGAAGATTAAAGTAAATGAAAATTTCGCAACGGAAACCTTTTACTTTTCACAAAATAAAAGAAAACCAAACAACACCCACTTATATATATAGCAGATATATATGTATTCAGGCGATATAAACCACAATTTGTATAATTCAGAAAATAGAATTGTTAAAATTTGAAGCAATCCCAGAAATTACAATTATTTGAGTGCATTGTAATAGTCGTCGCCAGAGAGCGAGCAAAATTCAATAATGAGAAAACCCTTTGTACACCCAAATTTAATTACAATAAAATTCCACTTCGGCAAAATTTTTTGTTGTTTTATTCAAATACTTTTTTGGGGGGATATGGCATATGTATGTGGGCGGTATATATATACTTATGTGCATATGTACATACTTATGCTTTAATTAGCCCACGAATTTGGTCCAAGTCCAGCAGACCATTATGTAATCGGAGATTGTTGATTGTTTTGGGGAATATTTGATTATGATAGTTGAATAAACTTTATTTATTGATCTAACATTCGTCAGAGTATCGATATTATCCATAGAACATTGAAACATTTTAAAGCAGGATTTGGTAAGTACATACAAACAAGAGTATAAAAAAATGTCAGAACATTGGGATCTTAAGAGTAGAGATTTACATTGAATAAATAGCTAACAGGTGAGTAAACATTTGGCTGAGTGCACGTTTTTGCGAAAGAGGATGATCAACCACCATTGGATGTGGTTAATCATCCCGACTAGGGCAGACTTCTACTTTGTCAGTAAGAAAGCTTGGTTCGATTTAGTCCTCATCGTCGTCATCATCGGAGGGCACAAACAAATCGTTCTCCTCCAAAAAGTTGGCCACATTCTGGCTTATGGTGGCGCCGATGAAGAGTCCTGGTATGACGGCACAAAATATGGCGAATAGGCCGAAGGGCATCTCCTCAGGCTTTGGCTTAAGTGCTCCACTACGGTAATAGATCGACATGTGGCGACGCTGGGTGATGATGCTGTTGCTGGATTTGCCTGCAGCCTTGCGGGCCTGCTGCAGTGCAGCCTGGAGTGGAAATGCCAAGCGCGACACAATCATCTTTAATCCGTTCGTAGTGTGTGCGTGTATAGATTTTTAAAGAAAAATCTCCAACAATTTTCTTTTTTGCAAATGGATGGTGAGTCAAACAGCTGGTCCAGCGAGGAGTAGTGCTAGAAAACGCCCAGCACCTAAATTTAATCAAAATCGTGAACGCATCGCACATTACGCAGCACTGGGTATGGCGCGCTTTTTAAATTCAAACATCCCACCCAGTCCGATTTCCATCAAAAATAAAACAATTGTTATTTGGTTGCACATTTACAGCTTTTAAATTTGTGGGTGTATACATATATATTAAAGAGCGTATACAAATGCTCGGTTCAAGTACAATTAGGGTCGACATGTATAAATATATATATTTATCTTTTCTCCACTAATAAAATACACATACATTTTTGTTATGTCCGTTGGTTCAACAGATTTCTTTAGCTTTTGGTGTGTGTTTTTGGGATTACAGTTTATCAAATGTTTTAATTAACGCTTTCGGTTCTCGTTTAATTTTTTTTTACTATATTCCTGGTGGAAAACTATAAAAAAAAACAACAAAATATTGTGCCCAAAAGAGAAACAATAGCAGTCTTACACAAATAAACCATTTTTTGCGACCTGTCTGACTAAGAAAATGCGAATCAAATCGAATATCACTGCCCTTGCTGAAATACGAGTACAAACACTATTTTTACAATTTAAAATAATTGGCTAATACGGAACAACATGCATGCAAACATCGATATACGTATACATATATGTTTGTATATATTTAGTTTTATTTGATTTGCGAAGCTTTTGCTTTACTTTTGCGCACTTTTTAAATACTCTGGGCGATTATTAATATTGTTTAGGAAAGTGTTTGACGGACGTTTCTCTTCTCTTGTACATCTTGTAGCATATTTACAAAAATATGTATTTTACTATGCGTTCTCGTCCAATGCAGACTCTTTTTGGATAGGGTGTCGGATGCAGGATGCAGGATACAGCATTCACTACTCGCTTCAGTTTAAGAACCTTAAAAAATATACAATTAAAATTTAACTAAACATGAAACAGAATGAAAATATAAGTAAAAAATGCAATGTATGTGGAACACTCTGCTTATGATCGACGAAACATTTGGTCATTCAACTAACTACATTTTGATTATGATACACTTTGAATGATTTGTCACCTTCGTTGTCCATAGCGTTCTTTCGAAAACTGATAGATTACCTATTTATACTAGGCGGCGATAAGTGCATGATAAGAAAGGCAATTTATAGGACAGAAATATATGTATGGTTTCCACGAACGTGCAGCTGTTTTCGGCAAAACCCTTTCGGGGCTGTCACCTTGAACAATTATGAAAATGATTCATCTCAACTAGCGCAATGAAACAGTTGCGAATCTTTGCAGAATGTTCCAAGTGCAGTACAGATGTGTCTTACGATAAATACTTGGATACTAAATAATACGTAATACACAGATTTGTGCCCTTTCTAAAACAGGCAGAATTATCGACAAAACAAAATATACATACATAACAAGTACATAACAAAGTGTAGGCGAAAAATTGAAATTTGCAGGGCAATCACTTAATTATTTAATTTAGTAAGCGACCCCAAATCGAAAGTATCCTTAAAGTCGGCGTAACGAACGAATTTGGAGCAGACCAGAGAGCTTAAATTCTGCCAATAAATTCTCTTAAAACTACGAAAACATACAAATGCAAAACGGCTCGAGAGCAATTTGGGATTTTGTCAGCGAAATATACATCACGATCTAAGCGAAGGAGTGGGCAGGATTTGGGAAGGGATACGCATACGTTCGGTGCTGCTTTAATAGTTCAGGTCCACGTGGAGCCAGGTTGGGTACCCGTGGAAAATGTTTGGGTCCCGGCTTCAGCTTCAGCGTCGCCGTCGCTTGGTCATAAGTCCTTAAAGCGACGCACATCCTCCCAGTAGTTTGAGGGTATCTCAAACATTTTATCGGGGATGCTGTTGGTGAACTCAAACTTCTGGAACGTTACCTTGGCCGTAACAGTGTGCAGCACGGGAATCTCAATCTTGACCGGGAATCCAGTGGGCAACTTGAGCGTCACGAAATTTCGAAGCTTGTTGATGTGCTTCAGGGGGGCCACCACCTCGAGGACGTCCAAGAGCATATCAACGCTGAGTGGAAAGTCCGTGCTCATGGCGACCGTGGCCCGCAAAGACTTGCTGGACTGCTTGTTGACAAGCGGACGACCCAGACGCGGGCACCGTCCTTCTGCAGCCTCTAAGTACTGATCCCAGGTCACACCGCTGGCTGGGGGAGCTTGCAACGAACTGCGGCGTGGTAGCTCTGGATGGGTGTTGCCATTCGCTGCTGCTGAGATATCGCCGTCAGTGGTCGTGGTCGTGCTCTGACTGATCAGGCTAGAGCGACGCCCGTCGGGCTGTACCACCGAGCTCCTCATTGCCTCGATAATGGCGCGATTCTTCTGCAGATCGTCGTGTGAGAGATGCTCGCGTCGCTTGCGCTGCTTTATAATCAGGCCCTGTATGGTATAGAGCTCACATTGATACTGACCGCCAATGAGTTCCTTGCGATTCGCGCGGAAAATCCAGCCGCTTTGCGCCCGGGCAAAGTTTATCGTCTTGGTGGACATTTGGGTGACCATTATGTCGGTTGACATGAGCCCATCCACTTCGTCCTCCATGTCGCCTTCCTCGTGGCGCAGACGCTGATAGCACGCATTTTCGTTGTCAAGCAGGACCAGGGATTCCCTGGGCGGAGCTTCGCCACGAAAGAGAAACGAAATGTCACCTCTCTCCCACTTCATGTCATTGAAATCAACCAGGGTGGTGTCCAGTCGAATGGATGCCCCGGACTTGTATAGCCTGCAAATGTCGGAGGGCAGAATGCGGGACACCAACGGTAGCCAGGACTGGAAATCCCATTTGAATTCCATGTAGAAGTCCTGCATCTGACTGAGCGCCTTGACCAATTTCTCCCGGCGCTTCTCCAAGTGCTCCCTGGACTGCAGCTTTAGCATACGCAACAATTGTGTGATTGTCTGGCGGTCGCCGTAGCTGATGGCCTCTGCCAGTGGAGACCAGCCCTCGTTGTTTTTCACCCTGACGGGGGCATTGTTAGCCAGGAGCAGACGCACGGCATGCTTCCTACCAAGCATAACGGCTAAATGCAGTGGCGTATTACCGTGCTTGTCCTTGCTGCCAATCTCATCCTGAGCGGTGCGCAGGAGAAGTCGGCGCTGCAATGTCTTGATGTCATCCTCGAAAACGCTTTGATGCATGGGATACACTGTGTATTCATCTAGGGGCTCCATTGTTGCTGTAGGTGTGAGCTCAGGTGTGGGGTCTTCACACAGGTGTGTGTTGGGTTTGGGTTGGGGGTCCGGAGGAATTGGATCAGAGTCGTCACCCTCACCGGCTGATTGATACTCATCTGACTCATCGCTGTTTGAAGATTTCTCATCTGCATCCCCCATTTCCTTTTTTTCGCACTCGTCCTCTTTTTCTTTGGACATTTTTCACTTTTCCGAGCCCTTTTTCGCGTCCGTTCCTCAATCAATTTTTTAGTTTATCCAGAGATGTGTAAATGAAACATTTACTTATCGATTGGCCTATCGAGCTGTGGTCGTATTCAACTACACTTCTTGAAGTGTAGTGACAGAAGTGATTGCTCTTGAGCAATCTACTTCAATCCAACTTAGTCTGAAAGAAAGAGATAGCATAAGACACAACGATAGATTAGTGCTGGTAGCCGCCTCACAGTGACATCAGTTTAAAGTATAATCCGACCGATTTGAAGGACATATTAGATCACATATTTCCCTCCATCACATCACACTCTCACTGCCTGCTTTTCCCAATCCCATGTCTGGTTTCACTGCCTTAGCTTGAAGTGAAGTGGAATACGATTAATCATGAGACTTAACTTAATATTAATTATTATTGGTAAAATTTTTGTTTTATATCTATATGGGATATACATATATATGCGCATTCAACCAATTACGCATACTTATCAAAGTAGGCTCACTTTTGCGTTAGATTAGACGTTACAAAAAGGGCACCAACCATCTGGTAACGCCACGAACGTTGTCAACAGTGGACGAAGGGGCAAAGGGAGAAGCAGGGGTCAGTGAAATGCAAGTAGTATTAAAAAGAAAACAATTCGAAAACAAACAAATACAAGTGTAATATAATAATCCTCATCTAGATCCAGATAATGTCGAGCGATGAACTGTATCGCATCAAATCCCATCAGCTGCCCTTGAATGTTAGCTCTTTGCAGTGCTACCGCCAACAATACGGATATGATTCGTCCTTGGATGAGCTGGTGCGGCGTCGGCTCCAAGCCTCGCCAGCCTACATAGATCGCCTGGAACAGGAGGCTGCTCTGGCTGGTCACGATGGCTGCGTCAATTGCTTGGAGTGGAGCAGTGACGGCCTGTTGCTGGCCTCGGGTTCAGATGATTTCAGAGTTATGATCTGGGACCCATTCCGCAAGCGGCGCGTTCATGTGATAAATACTAAGCATCTGGGGAACATGTTCTCGGTCAAGTTTCTACCTAGGCACAACAACAGCATTTTGGCTACGTGTGCGGCGGATAAATTCATATACGTCTACGACATCAATCACGCAAATGAGACACTGTTCTCCTGCAACTGTCATATGATGAGGGCCAAGCGACTGGCAACCGCCCAGGATTCTCCGCACATCTTTTGGTCGGCGGGAGAGGACGGTTGCATCCTACAACTGGACATGCGGGAGCCGCACCGTTGCCGTCCCGAGGAAGGCAATGGCGTGCGAATACTTAGCCTCAGCAATCAGGTTGAAGCGACCACAGAGGCAAAATGCTTGGCCATAAATCCCAGACGAACGGAGTATTTGGCTGTGGGAACCAACGATCCCTTTGCCCGAATCTACGATCGGCGCAAGTTACCTACAAGTGGGGCCACTGGTATCGTATCTATTGAGTTGCATTGCCCCTTCAATGCTTCTAATCAATACTTGTCTTTCCAGAATCGGTTGGGTGCGTTTCGTACTATGCTCCTGGACAGATTGTGAAGGACATCACCAGGAACATTGTCCACGAGTCAAGGGCCATCACATATCTATCTTTCAATGCAAATGGCACGGAATTGCTGGTCAACATGGGATGTGAACACATCTATCGCTATGATCTAAACAACGCCGAGCCTCCTGTGTTCTACGAGCTGCCTGCCTACCCTGTCCAAGCCACACACGAAGAGGAGGAGTTCAAGACTCCTCATAAGAGCCGCTCCTTACCTTCCACCATTGAGGTGCATAAGAAACAGGGCAATGAGCATCTGGAAAATGGAAAACTAGGAGCTGCTATTGAGTCTTATTCCGCTGCACTGGCCAAGTATCCGCGGGGCGAAGTTCTATATCTGAACAGAGCTACGGCTCTGATGCGACGTGGATGGTTTGGTGACATTTATGCAGCTCTGCGGGACTGTCATGAGGCTCTTCGCCTGGATCCCACCTATGTTAAGGCACATTTTCGGCTGGCGCGTGCCCTGTTGGAGCTTCGTCGACCCCAGGATGCGGAAAAGTGTCTTCAGGCGCTCATCCAGCGATTCCCCAGTTTTGCCAGCAACCATGGTGTCCTCATGCTGCACAAGGATATCAAGGAAAATCGACGACAATCAGAGCACACTGATGCCCCAAGTCCAGAGCCTGTTCTAGTGAACGATGGCTCGCGCTATCTACGCCTGACCGACGAGGAATACAATCTGCGATCCGCTGCCAAGGATTACAAACATCGCTATGTCGGTCATTGCAATATCACCACGGATATTAAGGAGGCCACGTATCTGGGCATCCATGGCGAATTCATTGCCGCCGGCTCAGATGATGGCAATTTCTACATATGGGAGGGAGAAACGGGTAAAATTCGAGCCGCCTATCGAGCCGACAGTGCCATTGTGAACTGCGTGCAGCCGCATCCCAGTATCTGCATGTTGGCCACCAGCGGCATTGATCACGACGTCAAGATCTGGTCACCGTGTGCACCTAGCTCCGCTGAGCGGCCGAATCTCATTGAAGATGTCACGCGCACGGTTGAGGATAATCAGCAAAAAATGCGAACCGATCCATTCGAACTGAACACACGCAACGCGTATTGCTTCAATAACTAATCAAAAGGAACTCTAGCGTAATGTGAAACTAGATCAAGTCCCGCAATCAGTGCATTGTAATTGATAATGCATTGTGCCGCGAGCTGATCTGATATAAATCCAGCAATATATATCAAATAATAGTGTAATTTATTATAAGGGAACATATTTTTGTTAATTTGTAAACGAAATATGATACATATACAGACTCGACCGCCCTAATGAAAATGACAAATTATGTTATGAAAAATCAAATCAAATAAAAGCAAAGAAATTTGTCACAAATGACGGATGTGTTTTCGTTTCAATTGGAACCCTCCACATCGTCTTCGTCCAAGAATTGAGTGGAATAAATGATTAAGGGTAAGCACAAGTATTTGTGGTTTTGTTTTTTTGGAATTATTCTGTTTATTTACCGTAGTTATTTAAATCTATGCTCACATGTATACATATACATACTCGTACATATAAATATTTTACTTTATGTAATAATATTCAAGTATAGTTCATTCTTCTTATCGTTCCTTTCCTTTTTTGTTTAAACTTAGTTGAATCTTCCTTGTTTTTGCCTTCGGTTTTCAGTTAAAATATATATGTAAGTGTCTTGTGTATTTCAAAAGTGAATTTTGAGAATATATATTATCAAATCATATCGAAAGAGTCCACACAAAAAATTAAAGTACAATTTTGCATTTGTTTGTTTTTATTCATTAAGTATAGATGAAGGATGGTTTTTTTTTTATGGTGTTGCAGTAGCAGCTGTTGGTTGTATCTCTGTCTGTGTGTGTGTGTGAGTGTGGGTGAGTTTTGTGTCTAGGGGCGTGGCATTATCTGAGGGGTTTTGGGTTGTAGTTAGTGGCTTATAAACTAACCGAATGTGTTGTAATATTCGTGCCCTTTGCGGCATTCTATCATTCTACTTGCACATTTCACACTATATTTATAATTATCTTTATATAGTTTCAATGAATGAATTCTTCTGTTTAATTACTTTACAAAAGTGCGTTTTTTGTGTTGCTTTGTTAGGGGCTTGTCCATATCTTTCCATTTATACAGAGTGGGGGTTTTTTTTTTTGTTTTGTTTTGTGGTTGTTTTTTTTTTAATATAATATTTTACAAACTATTTTATGCGGAAATTAAACAAACACACAGTTCAAATGGGCCATCGATAGAGCTTTGCAAAATGTTAGGTAGATCCGGTATGGATAAGTGGGGTTGGGCAGGTGGAACCATTTTCTTCTGGTTATGGTTACTACCGATATTACTTTACAGACTAAGCGTTTGTATCCGTCAGCTTTGTGTGGGTTTCTTTTGTTGTTTATTTTGTAGATTTAAATGATTTTTGTATACCAAATGTCGTTTTCGTAAAGTTTTTCTTTCTTCTCTTGTTGGAATTTTGTTTTCTTGCATATATATATATAGGTTTCTTAGAGTTTTGTTTTTGTTTTTGTTATTTTTTGTTTGGATTTTAATTTTTTAATACCATCAACCCTCCCGCTTTATTGAACTGGGTGTCTCTGCCAGGCCTTTCACTTTGAGGCGATCGGCGGTCTTAAGAAATGCTGGCAGCTGCTCTTGGGACACATTCACCTCTCCAGCATACATGAACTCCAGTATAGCCTGTAGGTGTATGTAGGAAACATCTTTAAGTATAATAATCGGATGCTTTGAAGGGTTCTCCTGTTGAATAAAATATCATTTCATTAGTTTTTAACATTCGTATAAGAGGATCTTGCGAAACGTACCTCTAAAAGCGCCTTAAAGTAGGGACTGCAAGCGGAAAGCACCATTTTGTGTGCTTTGCAGGTCTGGCCCTCGCAAGCGAGTGTTACCTGTGAGGAAAAGCAAAAGAAAATTTAATAGTTTATTTGCTAAATATGAAATCACAAAATTACAAAACAAGAAGAAGAGAAAAGAAGAAACTAGAGTCTGAGCGACAGGTACACAGACAAAGTGAATTGGTAACTGACCCTCAGACATAGCCGGTTGCAATGGCTAAGCCTCTTGGGACCCTCATAGACAATAAAATACATTTGGAAAGGGTTTCACCATTGACGGTGTCGGTACTTACATCTGTGAAGCTCTTCTCATCACGCAAGTGGCGGAACGAGGTCACCATATTCGTCTGAAAATCGTTCCATTTTAGAAAGAACTGTTGATCCGACGACATCATGAAGAAGCTTAAGTTGGTGGGGTTTTGCGGGACGCGCGATCACAGCTCCAATGTACGCTGGAGTTTAATTTGGAGGGGAGGCCGAAATGTTCCCCGTCAAATGGATTTTAAACGGTGAAGAGCTTTAGGGCTGGAAAATACAATCCTCTTGTTTTTATTTATATCGTCCTACTATTCTGAAAAAAGGAAGAAAAAAAAAACAGTATTAATGCAGAAACTTGTAACAATACGACAAATTAAAGCGCTCACAACAAACTTGGCGAAATTCGTAAAGCAAAAAGCGAATGGCTCGAGAGATTGCGAAAGAGCAGAGTCGCTCCGCGCGGAGCGCAACTGCGCTGACGACGGTGAATACGACTACAAAAACATTCTATGCAGCAGCAAAATAAAAGATTCGAGCGCATGTGCAACGGCTAATGGAAATAGCAATTCGGAATATGCTGCATGTGTTGGAAAATGTCAAATGTGCAGGCAGAGTTGCTGTGCCAGCAGCGTTAATAAGAAAAAACAGCAGCGTAAAGGTTAAGCGAAAATATCAAAGACAGCGGCGAGTCTCGCCGAGTTGAATGCCTTTCACTTTTCAAGGCAACTTCTGCATTTTCAGTAATTTGCTTGCTTATTTGAATTTGAGACTCACTCACTCACGCTCGCACAGTATCGCAATGTGTATGCACTGTATGTATTTAGACGTTCACTAAAAACCATCTCTTCAAAATGGCGCCGAAAACTAGGAAATTCATTCGCATTTCCACTACAACCAAAATACTTTTCCTACACATTGAATCGCTCTATATGAACCCATCCCACTGTGCAGACAACATGTGTTTTGTTTCTTGTGGGACCAGCTTGACGAGGCACACACATGCCCTACACTCCCGACGCCTACACATATCAGCCGGCTGGGCCATAAGGGTGCTAAGAGCCAAGGCAAAGAGTAGAGCGTACAAACTTCAACAGAGCTTAAAGTTTACAACAGCAAGCAATCTCTCTCTCTCTCGTTTACACACAGACACACAAATACTTAGCTAAGCGCTCTCAACTTTCAACTGCCGTTATGATTTCGCAATTACATTACAACAACAACTACAGCGATACAAAACCCTCGCCGACGAAGAGCAGACATTTGCTGGAAATTTCAACTGCATTTATGTGTGTATGTGTGAGCAACTATCTCGCTTGCACTTGTGCTTTGGGGTTATCTGTAGCTTCTTCTAGTTGGGCTGTTGCGCCGCACCGCGACGCGCCGCAAGAGGCAATAGGAGTAGATGTTGAAATTTGTCTAATTTTGAATTATTGATTTTTCCCCATTAAGAAATGGCTTCCAAAACAACTGCATACGAGTGGATGATGTCTAAAGGTAAATACCAGTTTTGGTTAATCGCCTCAGACAACAACAGAATACGAAAGGAACGAGTCTTTCTCTCTGAGTAAGTGAGTTGGCGACAACAACAGTTCGAAACGAGTTCGAACGAAAGTTGCAACACTCACAAGATTTGAGCTGCTGCCGCCGCCGCCGACGAAGCTGGTGTTCTTTTTGTTGTTGTTGAATTATTACTCAACCCGTCGTGTGCAACAATAGTGTGGAAAAGAACACTAACACGAAGAAATGTGCGAGTCTTGGCTAGACATAGGCAATGGCGGCGGCGGCAACTCTTCGTGGCATGCCGTAAGAACAACAAGCATATTCAAGGTTCTTGTTTGGTGTATTGGCCGATGCACATATTCTTGTATTTTATGTTTCGTACTTGCATTACAAATATTATTGTAATATGTTTAAAATTAGGTCGAGCTTCGCGTTACTTTGTTTCATATACACGCAGCAGCAGCACGCATACAGTCACTACTATTCACACATACTGCCATCACTCACGTACACTTATGTATTTTTTCCACACTTTCCTAATCACTTTTTTTTGTGCTGCTGCCTTGTATTTGACGTGCACTCTGTACTTTTACCAATGCGCCAATGAATAATATTGATTGCAAACACACTTTAATTGCGCTGTAGCCATGCGTTTTTCCATATCTTTTTGTTTCAATTTTAATACATACACGCTTTTTTAGCCCCGCACACAACTCACCTTCTGCTTTCGCTAATGCTGCTTTCTTTTTTCTTCTGCTTTCGTTAACGCTCAGTGTGACCACAGCAATATACCGAAATGTACCAAAAATACCTTAAAAATATACTGTCAAAAAGTACCGTCCACATATACCGAAATATACCAAAATGAAATGCTAGAGATGACAAGATGAATTTATCATTTTGTCAGCTGACACAAGATAAAGTTTCAAAATTGCGACACCCTGTACGAGTTGACTGTGTGCGTGCACGTGTGTGAGCGGGCGTTGCACGAGTCTGTAGAAGTGTGTATCTTCTTGCAGACATTTGTTTTCGTTGTTTTCGGTTTACATGTTTATTTATGTGTTGATGTTTTATGTTCTGTTAATGTTTATTTATTGAATCTTACAGAGAAAGAAACCAAATCAAAATCCGTCTTTGGGACGGTATCCCATTGGCGCTGAAATTACAAGTGTGAGTCATGTTGATGGCCAGGGCAGGGGGAAGATGGGATTGCTTGCCAGAATCTTTCACATTTGTCGTTGGTGCAAGCAATTTGGCTCTTGTTTACTTTTATTTTGTTTTGTCTTCACGCACACCGTCAACGCCTATACGGTACGCTCACACGCACGCATACATTCAACTCGTACAGGGTGTCGCAAATTTTTATCTAAAACTTTATCGGCTAGAGATGACATTGTGTTGGCCGATATTGTATCGATATTGTATTCGATATTTGTCGTTGTTTTAATAAATAAATAAAAATATATTTCCGTCAGTTAACAGCACTGGACCACACTTGCTTTCCAGCACTAGATAGTTTTAAACCAAAATGTTAAAGAACTCGCGATTATTTAAGATTATTAATAATAATGTACCTTTAAGATGGACGCGACTGCACAATTCGGCTGCCGATGTCACACAGAGCTCACGCGAAAAGGCGTGGCTAACGGCCAGAGAACGTTACAAGAATCACGAGCACGTTTATTACAGCTCTGTTTTGGAGACGACTCGACTGACAACCCCACCTGCAGCAATTAATTCAGAGTTTCCGGACGATTGGATGGACGACTACGAGTTCTACGATGGCACCAAGAGCACTAACCCCAAGCACGGCACCCCGGACGCATCGATTGCCCCCTCAAACGTTCCATGCAGCGGATGTGGAGCTCACTTGCACTGCTCTAATATCTCCTTGCCCGGCTACATACCCAGCGAGATATTCAACGGCCGGTCGCAGCAGGAGCTAAGAACCATCACCTGCCAAAGATGCCATTTCCTGAACCATTACAACATTGCCTTGGATGTCGATGTACCACCGTCCTCCTATGTGGATACGATTTCGCGCATACAAGACCAGTTTGCGTTGGCAATCGTTCTGGTGGACCTTCTGGACTTTCCCAGCTCTATTTGGCCCGGCATGCAGCATGTTCTGGGGACTAGGCGCCCGATCTTCCTAGTCGGCAATAAGGTTGATCTCCTGCCACGCGACTCCAACGGCTACCTGAATCACGTAAAGCACTGCCTGCAACGTGAGTTCGTCCGGCACGGCGGCGGGGACGGGCTCAACATAAAAAATGTCAGTTTAATATCGGCCAAGACAGGCTATGGCATTGAGGAACTGATCACACAGCTGCACAAGACCTGGGCGTACAAGGGAGATGTGTATCTGCTGGGATGCACGAATGTGGGCAAAAGTACGCTGTTTAATATCTTGCTCAACTCGGACTACTGCCGCCCCGAGGCCAGTGAACTTGTGCGCAAGGCAACGACCTGCCCCTGGCCAGGAACAACCTTACAAATGTTGAGATTCCCCATCTTCAGACCGTCTAGCAGCCGAGTTTATCAGCGTTTCAAACGTATATTCTCAGAACGTGTCGAAAGGGCCGCCGTAGATAAATTACGGCGGGACCAAGCCCAAAAAACCGGAGCTGTTGCAGCGGCTCAGCCATTTTCTCAAGTGGGACACAGCTTCGTTCGTCGCGAGGTGGTCAATGACTCCTTCTCGATGGCAGGTGGCACGCAGCCCATTACCACCTTGAACGAACGTCGTGCAGAGTATCGGGAGGCTCGCTGGGTCTACGACACACCAGGAGTGATGCAGCCCGATCAACTGACTCCTCTACTAACCGTCGAGGAGCTTGCACAGCTGCAGCCCACAACAATGATTCGTCCCAGAGCCTTTCGCCTGCGACCCAAGATGAGTCTGCTGCTGGGAGGCTTAGCCCGCATGGATATCTTGGATCTCTCCGGGTATGAAAAGCATTATGATTGGCTTAAGGTGTTTGTGTTCGCCTCACAGAACCTTCCTGTAATGATAGCAGACACCCCGCAAGCAGAAACAGTCTATAAGCGTTATCTGGGAACTCCCTTCCTTGGTATTCCCTCGACTGGTGGGGACTTAGAGGCACGATTGAAACGCTGGCCAGGCCTTCACTGCAAAGATCAGGATATTGTTGTTAGCAACAACAACAGTGGGAGAAATGAGGAAAGGCTGAATTGTGATATTACGGTAAGTTCTGCAGGATGGCTGGGCCTACTTTTGCCTGACAACTCCGAGTGCAGTCTTCGGGTGTGGACGCCACACGCATCGGGCATATATGTACGTACACCGGCTGTAATACCTCTTGCCGATCGGCTGGTTGGCAAGCATATTAGATACTCGTTAGCCTATAACACTACAAAGCCATTTGTGTTTAAAAAATAAAACCGAATACCAAAAATGCCTTGTCTTTACATATATTTTGGATGGACTGTGTAATGTATATAATATAATTAATATATTATAATATACTTTGTATATTTTGACACCGAAATTGAAAGCAAGGTACAGTTACTATATGTATAAAATGGTATATATAAACCATTTAATATATTTATTAAATTAAAATAGTAAGTTTTATAAAGGGGTGTCGAAACCTCCATACGAAGAGTTTTTCGTTTTTTCCTCGGTATTTTATGGTATATTTAAATATGAGAAGGTATATATCGGTATTTTTCTGAGAGTCAGGCGGTATACATAAATCCGCGGTCACACTGACGGCAACAAAGAATTTTTGTGGATCAGAATTTTTTTTATTAAAAAATTAGTGCCAATTGCAGCTAAAATGCCACTTCGAGTGAGCTAAAGACACGGGAAAAAGTGAATTAGCGTGTTGGCCTGTGCTTTCAGTGCAATTTGTAATTGACAGGTCGCCCCATAACGAACTGCGTCTCAAGCAAAAGTCTAGCTAACAATTTTATGCTGTAAAGAAAGTTGGGGGAAAATGGAGCAAAACTCCAACAGCAGCAGCTCGGAGACATTCGCGGAGGAGAGCAGTGGGGGCACAGCCCGATTTTTGGGCAATGCAAAGGCAGAGCCAGATGCCGTCTCGGACTCAAACTACGGGATGGATAACTGTTCCGGGTCCGCCTCTGGTAGCGACACAGTGTGCGCCACACACGAGTTTCAGACCATGAAACCGGGCCCGGGAGGAGTGCAGAAGCAGCCACCGAGCTCCAGCAGCAATGGCCGCACACGCACCGAGCTGCCGCACAGCGAGCTGGTGAAGATGCTCTACTATCTGGAGGGCGAGCTGCAGGCCCGAGATGTCTGCATTGCCGCCTTGCGCAACGAGCGCGTGAAGCAACTAATCACACAGTTGCGCACCAAGCGGGTGCAACCCAATGATCCATATGCGGCTATATTCCGCGATAAGATCGCCATGAATGGGAATCTCATTTCGCGGGAATCCTCCACGCAGGCGGCGCAGGCAGAGATGGAGGTGCGGCAGATAATCGAACAGCAAATGGAGCAGCAGTACCAAATGGTCAGTAAGCAGAGGGCTACCCATGTTCGCATGGTCAACATACTCACCGAATCCCTGGAGAACAATCAGCGCATGCTGCAGGAGCTGGAAGAGGAGAAGCGCAAGCACGAGCATGACACAGCCCAGGGTGATGATATCACCTATGGCCTGGAGGTGGAACGCTCCAAGCTAAAACAGGATCTTGAAACCGAGCGGGCCCAGGTTGCCAGAATGGAGAAGGAACTGCAGCGGCTTCAAGAGACTCTCGAGTACGAGCGCAATCGACAGAAGCAGATTGTTCCTCCTCCTGATAGCCGAGCGAAAGAAGATTTTGATGAAGTACATTGAAGAGGGTGAGTGGAATCGCTCTTAAGCAACTAATGCTCATTCATTACAAATCAAAAACAATTTAGGCAAGCGTTCTGAGGATTTGGCACAAATCTTGGCCGAGGAGAAGCAGCGTTCGGACACCATCGCTGAGGGGCTCGAGGAGGAAAGCAAAAAGTCGCTTCGCATGGAAGAGGAGATGGAAAAGCAAGCGCAGTCAATGGAGATCGAACGCAAAGCGATTATGGCCAAGCTGGCCAAAGAGGAGCTTCGGTAAGTGCATAAAATTAGCTTTTGTTTAAACGAGCCATTAAACTAAAGCTTGCTCTCTGTTCCGATAGAGTCAAAGAGCTGGAGCAGGAGCTTAACACGCTGCGCGCCGAACACGAGGCGTTGAAGAAGCAACAGCAGCAGCAACAACTGGCAGGCAGCAGCTCAACGGTAGCTGCCACCAAGGCGCGTCAGTTTAGCGGTGAGTGTGGCAGAGAATGAAGAAATGCGAGTGTTTCCGCCAATCGAATTTGGCTGTTGTAATTATGATTTCCCTCTTTATCGTTTTCTATATGAACTATAACTCTACATATATTAATTTGTTTTTCGCATTCCTTTCTGAAGCTGAAATATTTTGTTAGAAAAATGTTACGCAATTGCAAGGTGATTTGTTTTTTGTTTTGTGACGTTTCTCCACTATTGTGCACTCCACTGTTGCACCGACAACCAATCACATCACCCATTGTCACACTGCCGATGCCAACGCCACGACACGACACGCCGCCACGCACGTTCATGTCATTGGATCTCGCACTGAACAGAGTCAGAAATAGCCTTTGGTCATTTAAAGAGCTCCACCCCACGTCCACGCCAAAACATTCACAACCCACAGCTTTACCCTTGCAGAGGGCACCATTGGCAAATGCTTCCCCCAAGTTGATTTCTTATACAAATTTTAGTCCTCCTCTCGTCCTATCTGCAAGGGCACTAACACTTCGGGTGGCCGAAGAATTTCATTGAGATTTGTTGACACAAAGATATTAATACAGCCCCATAAACATGCATACATATTGCAGACGACGCTTGTGCCACACCACCAATGGCAAACATCGCCAAAATTGTGCAGCCAACCGCCACAGTAAGCAGCATGCCGGTGTCGGGACCCCAAACCGGAATAGCCCGGTCCATAGCGCCAGGACAGAACATACGCAGCGCTGGGATAGCCACGGCTCCCACGGGAACGGCCACAACACCCTCAGTCATCAACCACGCCGCAACCACCAGTAACAGCAGTGGTGCAAATAGCACTGCAGCTGGAGTCACCTCATCGGTGGATGCAGGGGCGAGTGGAGCTAGTGTTAGCGCTCCTGCGGCGGCGGCGCCACCATCACCCTCGCCGGCGAAAATGCAGCCCACGGCCACCATTCAACGGGCCCCGGGTGGCAAGTATGCTGCACTGGCTGCAGCGGCTGCTCTCGACCAGACGGCCACACCACCGCATCCACATCCTGTTCCCATTGCCGTGCCCCCAGTGACGGTGCCGCCAGCGGGCGCTCGCGGTGCACCGCCACCCATACCGACCAAGCCAATTGTACCGCCCAAGCGGGAGCCCTCTCTCTCTCGTCTGGGCTCTATAACAAGCGGCAGTGCCATAGCATCGGTCACGGCTGCGGTGCCAGCAACTGCAGCCCCGCCCGTTCCATCTTCAACGAGTGTGGCAGCAGCGGCAGTTGGAGTTGGCACTGCAAAACATAATTAATTAGACTCCTCACAGCCTCTCCAATCGCGTCATATGTATGCGCATTATAAACAGATATGTATTGGCGTAGCGTAAGCGAAAATACTCAAGCAGCGTAGTCGCTGAATTACACCGCACTAGGCAACAGGGCAACAGGAGGTATCTCCAACTGCTGTCTCTTGTGCGGATATTTACTCGAAAACTACCGACTTGAAAGCCATTTAATAGCCAAATGTTTCGAGGCCTATTAATGTTAGTTCTTTTCAATATTTCCATTCATTTCCGAACTATGTAAAAAGTATTTTACCATTTGTTTACGGTGTTCTATTCAGTTTGAACTCTATTTAAAGTGCATTGGGTTGAAATTGATGTACGAAGAATGTCTTTGGTTTTCTGTCATTTTTGTTGCCTGGTGTGATTGGTCCCAATCCTAATCCTACCTAGAATTGATATTTTGGTAAGCGTTTCGAGAGAAGTGATGTTAAGCATTCGAATGCTGGAACATACTGTGCGGGGCCCAGCACACCAGCGGCTCCTCTTCTAAGTCTAGTTTAGTTTGTATTATTGTTTATAAGAAAAATTTGTATAATGAAAAGCGCTGGCTGGCCAAGGCGGGCCAAGCCACACTTAATTTTAATTCCGAACATTTTGTACAAGGCCGTGCGATTCTCATAACGATAAAACCCCCGACATATACATACATACATACTTATATAGTTATTATAAACATATAACCACTGATACTATATATATCCCTATATACGTATACGTAGTATATATGTGTAGTCCTTTGTGCTCTGTACGTTGTTTAATAGTTCTTAGGTCTTTATCCTCAGTGCAGCTAAAGTCCCTTATTATTGTTTTCGTAGGGTTTTAATCTTGTTTTAAACTTGGCGTGGGCATTGTTTTGATTTGCCTGAGAAGTGCTGTCCCCTGCTATACCATTACCGCCCCACATCACCCACTGCCTTCACTAGTTTAGAAGTTGGGAATGCAAAGAGATTTTGTTGGTAGAGATTTGCTCAACAGAGTCGGTATGGATGATGATGGGTTTTGGAGCGGAGCCTAATTTCTTATAAATATATGTGTACTGTGAAGATCCCTCCAGCCCCTAAAGCCGCTTGGATTTCTGTTTAGTCAATGGGCAGCCGCAGCCGCCAGTCAAGGTCAAGTAGCGTTGTTGGTACAATAAATAGCAGACAAAGAGGCACAAGAAACAAAAATAAACAAAAAGCGTATGAATAACGGATTAGTAATGCAAACAAAATGTTATGTGTATAACAAATTACGATGTATTGCAAAGAAAATACAAAAATAAATTATACTACAAAATGCATTCAAATTTACGATGCTGTCGCTGTGTTCTCAATGATCAGGGCCCTGGACAAATTGCGTGCGCACGCAGAGCGCAGTATCTGTAGGAGGATATTAAACGTTTACGTTCGATGGATCGCAGAACTCAAAGAACTTGCAGAGGTAAACCAAACCATGGCGAGACGAACATGCCATGGCAATGGATAATAACATCAGGAAAAGCATAACCAAATAATCAACTCCCATCTGCCATAGCCTGTGTGTGCTCATCAAATAGCTGCCATACTCGTATATTATAGGGGTACGTAGTGTCGGAAGACCACTAAATATCAACGAGGATATTCGTATTTAAAAAAAAAAAATAAACTTTTAAATTAAATTAACTTAAAATAGCTTTTTTGTTTGCCGCAAATAGATCAAATGGGTGGTTGATCTTTTAGGAATAGTAAATGAAGAGTTTTAGAACATGCTCCATGACTGCGATATCATTCAGCTCGAAGTGGCAGGGATTCTCAGCTCGAAGTGTTTGAAGGTGGGTTTGGTGTAGAGCAGATAGCCAGGCAGGAATTCGCCTGAATTCTATATGCCAACAGTCCATTGCTCTAACCTAACTATTCTGGACAAGGAAGGCGATTTTTGAGGCGATTTTTGTTTCCGGCTTTTAAATAATATATAATGCAAAACTACTCACAAAGGTGGACACTGTGCTATCATTCAGTTTACTTCTTTTTACAAAATCAAGCAAAATACAAAGAAAACAAGCGCAATACGATTCAAGTGTTGGCGGCCGACGATTTCATATACATGTTTAGGCTATAAACCTATCGATATTAGCGATAGTTCGATGGTTATGCAGCCCTAGTCGAACCGGACCGTATTTACAGTTATTTCTGCTTAGATTTTTCGAGAGATAGTTGAAATTAAATTGTCTTTATAAGAACGATTAAGACGCAATGGATTTGAAAGATTTCCTAGCAGTAAAGCAGCTGTGCGACAAGAACGTCGAGAAACTGCACGATAATTTAACAAACTTTACACGTGATTTAGATTTGTTGTACCAAATTCTGGACGAACGCTGGGTGAACGTGGATAAAGGGGATCGAGCACTTATCGGCCTGCACGATCTCTTGCTAAGCAGCATCAGTAGTTTTAATGAATACGTGATCAAGTGGAACATGCACATAAATCTTAACAAGATCGGGCCATTGGTGGCCAACAAGGACGAAACTCTGCGGCGCACCGAGATCCTGACGCACGCGAACAAACATGGCATTGAAGTGGAAAATGTCTTGGACGAATATTCACAGCGACGACCGACAATAGAACAAATGAAGGAATCTCGGCATATAATTCCAATTGATCGGTCGACACCGCTGGTGCAAGATGTGGAGTCGGCATTGCCTCGGGCCGAGCAGGTTTCGTATAGCCTTTCACTATCGTCGCGTTCGAGTTGGTTGATCAGACCCGATGCAGAAATCCCAAAGCTCAAGCCAAAACCCATTACGTCCCCCCCACAGCGCACTTCCGAACTGTCACAGGACACAGCCCATGGTGCCATGCTGCCTATTTGCCCCCCGCAAACGAGTCCTCGAGCCACCGATAGGGGGTCAAACAACATCCAGCAGTGAAATGTATCATCAAATCGTGAAGAACATGGCAGCCTTTCCGGAGGGAAGTGTCACAAATGCCGCCGTGATGCATCTAAACATAGCAGAAAACTGTTTCTTTGTGGGCAAATGGGATGTACAGTCGCTGCGAAATGTATTCCAGGGGAAGATACCTTTGAAGGAGCTGGACCAACTTCCCAACTTTGGAGAGATCTTTGGCGTCAACGATGGCATCGAAAAGATCGTTCCACGTGTCACAATCAATGATTATGCCGATGGCGGTGGCTATGATGCCTATTTGATTGACTACGGCGAGCACATACACATGAATGGTGAAGAGAAAATATTTGCTCTGCCCGAGGACATACGCCAGCTGCCGGCGGAGGCGATAAAATGCTTTTTCAGAGATGGCGATGTGTCCTCCATGAGCAAGTTCCGGTTCCAGAGCGTAAGCTTGCGTGTCTTGCAAAACAATGGTGACGATTTAATCGTCGAACTCGCGGAGGACAACGCTGCTGATTCAGTTCCAGCCGAGACAAATGGCCAAGCCAAGCGAGATGACCCACAGATAAATGTCTTGGACGAATATTCACAGCGACGACCGACAATAGAACAAATAAAGGAATCTCGGCATATAATTCCAATTGATCGGTCGGCGCCGCTAGTGCGAGATGTGGATTCGGCATTGCCTCGGGCCGAGCAGGTTTCGTATAGCCTCTCACTATCGTCGCGTTCGAGTTGGTTGATCAGACCCGATGCAGAAATCTCAAAGCTCAAGCCAGAACCCATTACGGCCCCCCCACAGCGCACTTCCGAACTTCCACAGGACACAGCCCATGGTGCCATGCTGCCTATTTGCCCCCGCAAACGAGTCCTCGAGCCACCGATAGGGGGTCAAACAACATCCAGCAGTGAAATGTATCATCAAATCGTGAAGAACATGGCAGCCTTTCCGGAGGGAAGTGTCACAAATGCCGCCGTGATGCATCTAAACATAGCAGAGAACTGTTTCTTTGTGGGCAAATGGGATGTACAGTCGCTGCGAAATGTACTCCAGGGGAAGATACCTTTGAAGGAGCTGGACCAACTTCCCAACTTTGGAGAGATCTTTGCCGTCTACGATGGCATCGAAAAGATCGTTCCACGTGTCACAATCAATGATTATGCCGATGGCGGTGGCTATGATGCCTATTTGATTGACTACGGCGAGCACATACACATGAATGGTGAAGAGAAAATATTTGCTCTGCCAGAGGACATACGCCAGCTGCCGGCGGAGGCGATAAAATGCTTTTTCAGAGATGGCGATGTGTCCTCCATGAGCAAGTTCCGGTTCAAGAGCGTAAGCTTGCGTGTCTTGCAAAACAATGGTGACGATTTAATCGTCGAACTCGCGGAGGACAACGCTGCTGATTCAGTTCCAGCCGAGACAAATGGCCAAGCCAAGCGAGATGACCCACAGATAAGCAAGGAAATAGATTCTGTGCAAGATCATTTCACTGCCTCTAAGCCAACTGCAGAGCTCGTGCCGTCACAATTAAGAGAGACAGTTGATGCCAATCCAGATCAGGCAAAAGAAGTCCCTGAAGGCCCAAAGTTATGCGAGGAAAAAATGGACCGGTCGTACGAGGGTCCACAGTTAAGCGAGGCAGACTTGGCCATGCTAAACGAGATTGA
The DNA here is from genome assembly GCA_009664405.1 of Drosophila bifasciata. Classification (NCBI taxonomy): domain Eukaryota; kingdom Metazoa; phylum Arthropoda; class Insecta; order Diptera; family Drosophilidae; genus Drosophila; species Drosophila bifasciata. Next base: position 8,765,772 of record CM019043.1, on the reverse strand, counting down.
TGAGGGCACCAGTGATCCCCTTAAGGCTGTACTGGGCTTCAGGCCCAGAGACGAACAACGCATCTGTCGGCATTATGATCCGAAGCTCAATGGTTGCTTCAAGGGTAAGCCTGTGCACAGAAAAAAACAAAGCACTAAGAAAAGTCTTAATCCAACTTTATTTTCACATTAGGTGCTAACTGTCGTTTGCTGCACGAACCTTTTGCCCCTTTTGGCGCCACCAAGGACTTGGAGGTGGCAGAAGCTCTGCCGGAAGCCATGTTTGATACGCCGCTTTCTCGAGCAGTAGGAAGCACAGTGAGAATGTTAATAACTTTCGTCAGTAGCGCCACGGAAGTCTATGGTCAATTTGTGGATGGCTCTTCTCCTCTGGTATGGACCGAGAATGATGTCCTAGGGGCCAAGAGACAGTTCAAGCAGAAGCCGCATTTGTTGACCATTGTCTTGGCTCGCTACAGTGATGGCTGCTATTATCGCGCCCAAGTCATCGAGGAATCGGAGGGCGACTATAAGATATTTTATGTGGACTATGGCAACACAGAGTCTGTGCCCCTCAATGCACTGGCTCCTTGCGGAGATGTAGACAGTCTTCGGCCACATCGCGCCGTTAGCTGCTACATCTACGGCATCGCACACAATAGCAAAATGTCCCCAAAGAAAGACGCCCAGTGTATGGAGTATCTAAAAAGCAAAATACTCAACGTGGAAGAAGACGTAATGCTGGTCAGCCGTCTGCACGATAGCTTTCAGATTCAGTTCCTTGGCAACAATGCCGATCTGTACGAAAACATGCTGGATCGCGGCTATGCACAGCCTGAATAAGAGTTTCTTAAAGCACATGGTTCTGATCGTACTTAGTAAACGCATATACCCATTTTTTGTTAAACATAACATAGCTATTATATTATTTACAATTTGTATGGTTCTTAAGTTTTTTTTAGCGATTTGATTTGTGTTTTGCCGCCGCCAACGATCCCCGGGGAAGCACCCGGCTCGGGAGTTCGTTTTTTCAATGACAAGAATATTGAATTTTCATTATTTTACGGAAAATTATCGTAATTTTAACGAATTGATAATTCCTACAAAATGGGCAATTTTTCTGTAATTGATTAGAATATTTGGAGAGACAAACGTGTCCTATTTAGTTAGATAACTTTGAATAACGTATCCTAGTTTAGCTTTCTCAGCCGTATTCATACCGAATAAACAATACATATATATATCTATATATATTTATACTTATTTGTACACTTGTGTGTATATTCCTCATTTCTCTCACACGTCAAGTCGCTTGATTAATGTTTTTCTTGGGACTCGCCCAATTGCCAAAGCAAAACAGAAGCCAAAGGCAAATGACAAGCAGCCAAAAGCCTCAAAACTAAAACAATAATAATAATTGCCTCTAATGTGCAAGCAGCGCAAAAAAATCAAAAGGACACCGAACTATAGTCGTGGTCTCGTCCAGGATCCTGTGCGGTGCTGTGCCGTGGAGGGGGTTCTAATAGATTATGCCGCAACGATTAGAAAGGCAATAAATAACACCTGGCCGGGATCACATGCGTGTTTGGCTCGCTCATGTGGATGGATGGGGGAGCGCACATTGAGCACATTGAGGACAGGTCCTTCGCTCTTTGTCCTGGTGTTGACAATTTAAATGTTTCGGCCAAAAGGGTAATGGCTGAGGGCCCAAGGGTCATCAGGGTATGAGCTTCGCTTCCGACTGGACTGTGAATTGCAACAACTGACTGGACTTGCAGGAACCGAATCTACAATATACTCGAACTTGGACTTGGACTCGATTCTCAGATTTGAATCACCATCAGGAAGGAGTTTCCATCGGTAGCCATCGAAATACATTTATAGGCAGAGGCACTTGGCAATGTGGCCAACCCCTGGCCATAATTAGGCGGCCGGTTAAGTGACAAAAGGATGGCAAAGACCGACCCTCGGTTCCCGACATATGTTCCCAAGCATAATGATGATGACGATGATGGGCACCAAACCAACCACCCCCAGTGCTACTTATAGTTTGATGAATATAAATATGTACCACACATCTGCATCTAGTTAGATTTACTGGCTGGCTTTCCTAGAACGAATTTTACTACACGGATACAATTTTGATTGCTGTGTGGGTGGGTGTACAATTGTCTGCTTATGTTGTAGAAACTCAACTCATGGAACGAAACAAGGAACACAAACATATTAAGGGACAGTTTAAAGCACTCCGGCGATCCTTAGCAGTTGGATCCGGGCTGAGAGCGATTGCCAGTGGGGGCGGAGTCCTCCGGGCTGGCACCGTAAGGCTTCTGCAGGGCGGCAATGCGCTGCCAGGTCTGGTTCAAGTGGCGCGCAGATCGGGAATTGGACAACTTCGCAATGGGTCCCAGGGTGCGGTACCCATTGCAAATGTAGCGTACGAACCCCTTGGCAGTGAGGTCAATGAGGGCGGTCTTCACCTGAGCTTCCAGATCGCCACAGGCAAATGGTCTACAATGATGAATGCGGTTTTAGTTTGGTAAACATGCTGGGTGGGCACATATCTTACTCCTTCTTTAGCATCTCTATGATAGTAGTCTCCTGTATGCCATCAACGTAGTCTGGATGATCCTGAAACACGCGCACCATGTCCATGATGTACAGGGGCAAGTGGATGTGGTAGGCGTTGAAGGGCAGACTCGAAGTGCTCGCCTCACAGTCGCTAATGGGTGTTTCGTCACACATTCTGATCAGTCTCTCTCGTGGCAGTTCTATATTTACTCGTATAATATCTCGTACAGCCCAGACCGGTGCTTACAAGTGTGTACCCATTTTAGGCAGGGCCTACTTGGTCATGCCTACTCGGGGCTTGGGCTGTGATGTCTCAAATCCCCAGCGTTAATGTCATCCAATTAGAGGTGTCATTAAACGGTTTGTCGGGGTCGTCGAGTTGTGTCCCTTTGGTGTGCTCTCCAACTGACCAATATTGACCCAGTAGAATAGAGTACAAATATTGAAACAATTACATGTTTCGGGGGTACTTTATTACCTGGTAATTTTCCTAATACTTTCAGTAAAATAGTCTGTGTCGTCCGAAGGGTTCCTCCCATTGCATTAGTCGTGGTCCTTGGGGGTTGGGAGGCAATTTATAGATTTGTCAACTAACTAAGGAGATATTTTGTATGTACATTCATATATGTATGGTATATTATATGTACATATGCTAAAACCCCTTCTTCCATTAGATCAGACATGTCACCCCAGCACGCAATCCTTCTATTCCAGAACCCGGATTCAACCCATTGTTAGGCGAAACGCCATAAAAGACATCGAATAATAGTAGACATAGCTCGGTGTCACGCCTGTCAGGCAGTCAGCCAGTCAAAGGGTTAACTGTGGCAAAACTTTTGCCCACAGATAATAAATTAGCGCATAACTTACGAAATGTTATGAGGATGCGACTGTTTTGCCGTCTAACTTCCGGCTACGATGTGGTGCCTCAGGACCGGGGCTCAAACTGCCAATTAACCTTTACAAACAGGTGACACTTTCTCAACTGCACTGGCACGGGACGAAATGGGGCAAATGAACGGGTTGAACGAAGACACGTGCGGGAAGACATTATACTACTAGTGTCTACTAAAGTTCCGGGACTTCTATGCTATCCATTGAGTGAAGCTCTGGCGCACGCCACTGTCTCTACATTGACTTGTAACGTATGCAAATAATTCTCTGTTCCGGGGTTCTCTGCCTGACGAATTCTGGAGAGTCATTCTTGATCAAATTGGAGTTGGGATTAGTTTGTTTGATGTCTTCTTTTAAATCCGGGGTTGGGTCGGTCTGACGATGCACTTTTTGGCGAGCTACTTGGAGTTATGTACATTCCCTTCCCCGGCAAAGATACGAATAGTTAAAGATATGGGTACATACATATGTAGCTGATTGCAAAAATCGATTGGCATTAATTTGAGCGGTTTTAGTCCGCCCATTTTACATACCATTACAGCCACTTATCGGAGCAATTTTCTCCAATAAAATGACGGTCGAAACTCGGCCATTCCCATTGGCCAGTTCAGTTCAGTTCAGTCCTGGCCCCTGCCACAACCTCTTGCGCCGCATAATAGTTGGCCAACTCATATATAACCTAGGGCCGAGGCGGGTGGGTAAATCAGGGCGACATGTGGTCAACGGACTGCCGCCTGTGTCCAGGGGACTGGGCGGGTGTAATCTCCTAACCAGTTATATGAAGTCCTTGTAACCGGGCAGCAATATAAATGCCAGTCGGCGTGGAAAAGTGTCATGTATTTGACGAATAATTACCGTCAACATTGCGTGATTGGTTGAATCAGACGGGAGGGCGTGTTGGCTGGCTTAGAACTTAGCCGGGCTCCCCAACCAAATCGTCTTTCTGTGGTGGAGTTGCTGGGGGTGCGGATGGGGTCGTGTGACAGGAACCTATAATTACTAGACCAGGCAGGTGGTCGCCAGACCAGGAATCCAGCGTTCAGAGCTGCGCTTTCAGACACACCGCGGACGTTGGCGCGAACGGAAGTCCGAGGCTTATCGCCAGAATGTTGGCCAGGATGCACTCACCCGCATCGCCTTCAGCTCCGGCACAGGCACAGGCACAGGTCCGCCGCCCACGCCTTGCAAATCGCCCATCCTGGACGTAACTGAGACCCTATCGCTGCACAGCGAGATGGAGCTGGAATTTGAACCGAAAAAATCGTTGTATTCCTTTGGAACACCGCACAGTCACGGTCACGGTCACGGCCACAGTCACAGCCTGCGCCTGCCGGGCCTCAGTATTCCCAACATGATCAAAAATTCCGACGGAACTGCGGCTGCCTCCACTCTGCCTGCCTTCGAGTACATTGCTCCGACAAACCACGCGCTGCATGCCCTGGAGTTCCCCCTGATGGAGTTGAATCATCGTGTGGGCGTTGTTGGCGGCATGTTTCCCGGCTTCTTGCACCGACGGTCACGCGGCGAGAAGCGACCGATTCCGGACGCCCAGAAGGATGCCAAGTACTATGAGAGGCGGAAGCGGAACAACGAGGCGGCGAAGAAGTCCCGGGATGCCCGCAAGATCCGTGAGGATCGCATTGCGTTTCGGGCTGCTCTTCTGGAGCAGGAAAACTCCATCTTGCGGGCTCAAGTGCTTGCTCTACGCGACGAATTGCAGACGGTGCGACAGCTCCTGGGTGCCACTGCCGCCGGTGGCCTGCTGGCGATGCCTCGCCAGATGTGAGACCGAAGCCTTTACAGCGAGTCCTTTGTACATAGAAGTAAAGTGAGGGAGCAGTGATCTAGTTGTAGTTCCCTAGTGCATTATCTTTGTTAATAAATGTTCGAATAACTGGAAATAAATTGTTCGAATTGATCACAGAGACAGTGTCCTAAGATTTTGGGGCATCTGATATTCCCTCTATACATATGTATCTTGTTCTGGCTCAATGGAAAGTCAACAGGTATGGAAGTGCCCTTGAATTCCCCGTTGTGTTTGCTCTGTGCTAACTGCATGAAAATTAATGTCTAATTATTTGTTGGTTTTGAAAAACCTATTCATTGTTTCCGTGGCGGCAGTCTATGTCCACATATATTGGTTCAATCTGGTGCAATTAACCCTTTGAAACTGCGGCCAATCAATGAATCCCCACTGTCCCCACTTTTTGTGTCCCATCCTATATATCCAAGACCGATTGACCACAGAAGATGGCGTCCACTACCATCCTACAGACCAATCTGGAAACAAGGAAGCATGCCCGCCACAAGAGTAAGAAAATCCTTAAAATACGACTCGGATGTACATATATATGCAGAACCACTAACCATAAAGTCAACTGTATGACTGTATGGTTAGTGGTACAACAAACTGGTAACGCACCGAGTGATACTACTATATTGCATACATATCAATTTAATGTGTGTATTTCGAGGAATGAACTTTAACTGGAGAGTCTTTGGAGAGTCATCTCAGTCGTATTGGAGTAATGCTGAATATTGACTTATTAATCCATTGGTGTAGAGCCACCGAGTTTCTTGAACCACGAGTAGACGCATAACCAAAAGTACACGGTGATAACTGTGGACCAAAGGGGCAATATGCAGGTTGTTTGTTGCCAAAAATCAGATGTGAAACATGCTTACCCGCAGATATCACCATCACAATAATGGATTCTGTGTGGATTGGTTGGTAATTGTAAATCTTGTGATCCATACCGTAAATCACCAGCCAAATGACACCAATGACAAGGACAATGAATCGTATGATACCAGCTATCAAGTAGAGAATCACAAGCTCCTTCTTAGGCTGCAAGTAACAAACAAATCTAAAGCATTTCAAATCGATCCTTAATGGTAAAGTAACTTAAAGACACATACCACGGCAACGGATACTAGAAGCATGATACAGGCGATAATGTGAAGAAGGGAGACCGTCATGCTGAGATAGTATATAATCTCCACGTGCATTCCTAAACGAATAGACACATAAAGAGTTGTTCGTAGTAGGAGAATACTATGTACTCCACTTACCCTTGCATATCCCAGAGAGTGTGCCACACAGTATTAATTCCAAGATTCCAATAAGCAACATTCCCCATTTTAGCTCCAGAATGCAAAAAACCTTATTGATCTGAATCATTTTCACAATTTGATAATAGTTTTAGATATGTGTATGTTTGTTTTAGATATATTTTAATCCGCTTGACAGTCAATTTCGAGTGTATTTTGAATTGTGATTTATTTATGATCAGGTTCTATATACTATATGTATGTACATATGTGGTATTTGAAAGATTTCCTTGGAAAATTGACTGCAGATGAAAGACTAACCAAGACACACTTTAAGCGTATAGAATGGGATTGTATTAGATCCCATGTATTTGTTGTGTAAGCTATGTACACTGGCTCTATTTTCAAAAGTATACAGGACAAAAAGCTCTATTGACAAGGAAAATACGATTAACATCGGTTTTAATTTGTATAAATTCTCATAGAAATATCGAAATGTTTTAACAAGTGTGCATGTGCATGTGTATAAGGTAAAGAAATTCAACGTATTCTATAGCTTCTGGAAGCCCTGTCTTTTCCGTTCCCCATTTCTGGCATTGGTGGTGCTCCTAAGCCTGCTTTGGCTTATCCTCGCCGAGAAGGAAACGTCGAACAATTGGCAGCTTGTAGATCGGCACCGAGAGCACAGCACCAACGCAGGCACCAATCCAGTAGACAATGATGTGCTCGAAGTTGGTGTGGCCGCGACATCCCCACTTGAGGGCGGTGGCCAGCACCGGATTGAAGTAGCCGCCGGAGAAGTTGAAGGCTGCAAGCAGGGCATAGTTGAAAGCGTAAACTACTTGAGAACAGATGACAGCAGTTGGAAGGCACGCTTCAAGCGGGCGCACGCTTACCTGCCACCACCAGGCTGGTGCCGATGAAGGAGTCGATGTAGCTGGCGAACTTGGGCTCCTTGTCGCTGAGGGTTTTCGATGCCAGGCGGCACAGCAGTGTGGCCACGCCCTCGATGACGGCCCCCAGGTAGGGGCTGACCTGTAGATCGGCACTGCAGGACTCGAAGGCCCGTCCCTTGTGGGTTTCAGCGAACTCCAGCCACCAGAAGACTTGGACGATGCGGTAGACACAGCAGCCGCCCATCAGCTCGGCCCATGTGCGCAGTGCCATCTCCTTGAAGCTGGTGCGCCCCTCCAGTACGTCCTCCATGTGGGTGTAGGGGCAGGCGGAGGCGTCGCCCCAGACCTTGCCCCACCACACCGTAAGCACGAACAGGCAGACAGCATAGGCGGCGACGCCAAAGTTGTCCGCCACTGGCAACGGCAAAACCTTAGCCCACACTCGAGTCCATCGCACATGCACCACTCACCACTCGTCACTCACCTATGATCAGCTCGAAGCAGCAGGCACAGAGCTCGGCGGCAGCTATCGCCTCGTTGACCAGAATGGGCACGATTCCCTCCTGTGTCACCAAGCGCCGGCTAACCAGACGGGCAATCTGGGCAGCCACACAGCAGCCGACCATAAAGATCCCGCTGACACCCAACGATGCCATCGACATGTCCTACAAACATTTGAACAAGTGCAATGAATGACCCAGCCAGCTACTTCTTAGTGATGTTATACTATGGGTTTTCAAAGCTGACATTAAGTCTTGTCCTGGCACAACCTTGGCCGGGGATGAGGATGAGTGTAACACTTTTGTTTTGTGTAAATTGGTTTTCTATGCATATGCATGTTCATGTCACACACTACACGACTATTCTAAGCACACGAAAAATGCTCTAAAAATAGATACGATATTCGTCTTTCTTTGAATCCCCTTTGTTGTTATTGCAATTATTGTAAATTGACAATCTTTTTTTTCGCACAAAATTTGTTCTTCAGAAATGATTTGACCTCGCACCGCACTGCTACAAGTGATTTAAACTCAAGTTCAAGTTCTTTTTTGGTGCATGTACATATGTATGTCGGGATCTGTGCCATGATGGATTATCTCAGAAAATACATACTACGCAATTGGAGGATTGGGATACAATTCGAGCGAAATGTCTGTCTCGCAGAAGGGCCGCCGCGAACACTGAGAACTGGCCGCTGACTGATATTTAGTGCTAGCGAATCATTTATTGATCATTCTCTTTGGTCGCCGGGCAATCATCTGGCTTTGGCTATAATTAAACTAATGCTCAATGTGCGAAAAGTTGACGTCATAGAATTCCGCATGGCACCTGCTGAAATTCAAAAAAAGGCGGTTGTAGATCTTAACGGACTGGGCAGCACTGGCCGGCCGATACATGTGTCATCGATAGCTGCACAGCTGATTGAGCTGATTTCAAAACACACAAGTAAGTTATTTACATAAGTTATTTATAAATATATTTGACTTAAATCCTATTACATTTAGTGTTCCAGCAACTGTGCAGATCTCATATAAAAAAAGTACGATGGCCTAGTTCTGTGCCTGCATCAATACAGCAGTTAAATCAACGCCGCCTCGGAACTGAAACCGCTGCCGGGAGAACAACTAACAAAATTCCGGCCGTCGACCAAGCTGGCTTTTCCGAATGGCGAACCATTTACAGCCTGCCATCAATACGCCTGGTGGCTGCATTTAATAGACTAAAAATCTATCAGGCTGCTCTTACAGTTGCCGGAGCGCCCATCGCCTTTGCTCTGGGACAAGCCGGGCACGTTGGAACGGATGCACTGGGAATCTATGCCGCCATAGGGGTTAGCGGACTGATAACCCTAACCCTGGCCAGTTATGCAGCGACGAATCTCGTTGGGTTCATCTACATCAACGAGCAGCAGGACATGCTGAAGCTTGCCTATGTAGATTTCTGGGGTCGCCGCGTTGAGACTTTGGTGGAGACCGACGATTTGCTGCCCAGCTGGGAGCAGGGACCAATAAGCCGACTGCGATTCGTTATGCCCATAGCCCTGCGCAGTGATCCCCAAAGGCGCTACAAGTTGTTGAACCGTTTTGGCAATATAGCAGATCCCCAATTATTTGAGGGTCTCTTTGGGGACTAATACATAAGAAGCAGGGGATAAGAGACACTTGTTACATACGTAATACGTATGTTTTTACTTGCAAGCAAATTATATCATCTAAGTCTAACTGTTGAGAGATTGTATAGGCAGGACACAATCCTACAATAATTGCCTTTATTATTTGCCCAAAGCGATGGCCTCTTCAACCTGCAATATATATAAGATACGATATCAATATAATGTCATAAAGGTAACTCCGAAACCCACCGTATCGGGCAGTTTCATGTGAAAGGTTTCTGGCAGCAGCAGCGAGAGAAGGCCAGCCATCAGCGAGACAGCTCCGAAGAGCAGCAGCGGTAGGGGCTCGTAGTACGATCCCTGCGGGAATGAAAACGATGACAAAAGGTTGGATTGAATCAACGAATAACCTACCAGCAGCGGCACAAATGGAGCCAGCATGGCTCCACATCGAGCAAAAGTAGACATGACGCCAACGCCTCCACTACGTATGACCTGTAGAAGAATGTATGTCAAACTAATTGGACCCGCGGAAGAATCATCTCACACACCGTTGGCATCATTTCCGCGGTGTACGTATAGATTACCGCGAACGAGGACGTAATGCCCAGCTTTCCAATGAGAAAGAGCGACACAATTATCCAGTTGGCCCCTTAGATAAATTTGGAAAAGAATAAACATTATTCGCAATCAAGAAAATGCAAACATAAACCATGACTACAGCGAAATGCAAACAAACAAGAGGTGGGCCCGACTCTACGAATATTTACCCACAGCTCCAAGTCCAATGAGATTCCTATCGAATTGTACTTTGCGGGCATGCACAGAAAGCGCATTAGGATTAGCTTAAGTCTAAATTGTTAAGTACACCACCTACTCATAGTCATATAGCCGCTGGCCACACAGGTGACCGAACAGAGCAGCAGGGATCCAGACAGAGCCAGGCGTCTGCCAAGTTTCCGCAGGCACAGCTGCGAAAAGATGTTGGAACATGCATTTTGGGAACTGCTGGAACTGATGGATTCTCAAACTGAACGTACCCACGCCAAGCTGTAGCCGGGGATTTCCACAAGGCAGACCAGGGCAAAGTTGAGATACTTGTTGCCACTCAAACTGGTCGAGTTCAAAGAGAGTCCATAGTAGACGATGGCATTGACGGCCCAAATGAAGAGCATGTTCATATAGCGAATGATCAGAATATGAGATGCAAAGACCTCCTTGACGGCAAGCCAAATTTGGCTCTTTTCCTGTTTCTCCTTTTGATCGGAGGCGGTACTTTCCATGTCCAGTTCCTGCTGCTTGAAACTGGCCAGCAACTCGATGGAAATGTCGCGGCGATTGACCTCCGCCGCTCTCCGAATAATCACGCCAGCCTTCTCCCGCTGGTTGCGAGCCAGCAGCCATCTCACCGACTCGGGCACAATCCAAAAGTATCCCAAAAAGATCAGCGGTGGTATGGACAGTACCAGCTGCAACTGCCGCCAATCGGAAAGGAACACAGACAGCCCCAACAGCGCCTCGCCCACCGCATAGAAGTGGTTCAGCACAATGGAGGACATCTCCCGTTTCCTCGGACCCACCATCTCCACGCCGATGATGAACGCCAGCGGATACAAGCCGGAGGTGCCAACGGCATTCAGCAGGGCAAAGCTCAGAAAACTGATGCAGTCCCAAGCCAGGGCCTGCGCAATTCCAGTCACAGCCATGAAAACGATGCAGAATAGGAATATGCGCTTGCGTCCAAATCTGAAAGTGGCAAATGTCGGAGATACTGAATGGGTGGATAGAGTGGATATATTAATCAGACTCACCGATCGGCAAGGTAGCCGAATAACGCGGTACCAATCACCAGACCCGCAAAATGTGTCGTGCCCACAAAGGCCAGCTTCCAGGCATTCTCCTCGCACATCAACTGCCACTCCTGCAAAATGGTTTGCTCCTGGCTACCGTACACGAACTGCAGGCAACGTTCCTTCTCCGCTGTGAAATTTCGCGGCTGTGCATTGTCCCGCTTGCAGAGATTCCCAGGTGAAGGTGCTCGACTCATTGGCCACATATCGCTCGCAGATGGCTGGCTTGAAGGAGCCCTTCTTGGTCCAAGTACCAGGCACCGCTATGGGCACCCAGTCGGCATGGTAGTCTGGCGCCTCGATGCTGTCACACCCGGGTACGTAGCAGCGGTAGGTGGGCGTGCCAGCCGTGAACACATACGACAGACTGTTTGCAGCGGCGAAGAGTACAGGCAGACAGATAAGCAGATAGTTCCGCCGCTGATAGCGCCCGAACTCCCCAATTTGATTGAGTATTTCATCAAAGTCCAAAACGTCTGTTTTCGGTCCAGCTGCTGAATGTGACATTTTATCCCTTACCCAATAAATATCTCTTGCAGAAATCTAGATACTCGTTCAATAAGTCACTGAATCGCTGCTCCAAAATCATGCGATGCGAAGTATCTGTAGCCGTATCAGTCCAGTCAGACATTAAAGACTCTGCGCTTGAAGACCTGACGAGAGCGTGTTGAATGGAATCTTGGAAGATACAAAACATACATACCTAGGTATTTATTTATAGAACATTTATTTATACCGGCTACAGGGGTTCAAAGGAATTGTATCTTACATCCTATTCTGTGCAAATTGCGTTCGTTTGCTTATCTAAGACGTTACCGCTTTCTGTCCGCAAGTCATTCAGTAAAGTTTGTCGATCGGTTTTATATATGTATTCTGCTAGCGATTAACGCATTGTTTTCGTGTTAACCAATGTGTGTTTTCGCTATCATCTAAAAGTAAAGCCAAAGAAACAGCATTACTTGTTGGTCTTTCCGTAATTTGAATTGACTGCTGCTGAATCGTATAGTCGAGATCCCTGTGTGGATGGTTGGATGGATGGTGTTTTAATTACAAGTATACTTCATGATCAATGAATGGTTGCAGCTTCTTGAGACGAACACTAAGTACATATGAATGGCTGCATGAATGTGCATGCATGCAATCCAATCGTAGCCAATTGAGATGAATTGTTGCATGCCACACAGCGGTAAGCTAAAGTGCATCGGACTGGAGATGCCCCCAGGCCTGCGATAAATGATTGATGCGTGCTGGCCATAAATAGAGATTCTCAGATGAATAATGGATGAGCGGCGAACCAAGCCATGGGCGGGAAATGCCCAGCACGTAGTCCGGGATCCGGATAGGGTTTTGGGTCGGGTGGAAGTGCAACTATTAACATTCGCATGCCTTATTAATTCATTGAGTTGGTGGGAACATTTGACAACTGCTCAGCTGCATTGACTAACCGTCCAGGGTCTAGGCCAGACGATAAGCTGGGGGCCCTCCCATTATCTAATCGACGCGGGGTCCATTTACCGATGCACTTACGAACCTCCAAAAATAATTGCTTGCACTTCACATTTGCTCTGCTTGCCATACGATGATCCGCTATTATCGCACTTGACAGGTGTTTTCCAGGGGCTATTTACGCTTCACCTTTCAGTGATTGAGGCTCCAATTATTTTGAACGGTCAGTATTGACGGCCTGTTGTTTCGGTCCGGGATTTTGTCCGTTTCGTTCGTTCCATTACCGCTCGCCGCAACGTCTGGCGAAATACTGAAATGTCTCAAAACATCATACAAACGCGAACAGAAGGGCACGCTACAAACGTTTTGCTACTAGAACGCTATCTTTCGCTGTTCTTTCTCATTCTGAAATCAAAGTAGCCGGCATTAAAATCAATACAACGGCAATGCGAGAGAACTGGCGTAATGAGAATGAAACTCTCCCTGCTCTTGCAGCCAGAGAAAGATGGGCTCCCTTTACCATGATTCATTTTTTGTTTGTTTCGAAAGAGCAGATCATATTTCTGTTGTTTTCTGAGTGTGGGAGCGTATTCTACGAATTTATTCTCAATATTGAATAGGGAGAAAGAGTCATTGATCATTTCTTTAGCTTAATGAACTTCGAGGCAAACTCGTAGACTCCTACGGAGTTGTTGTTCTTCTGATCGTACTCCACCCAGTCGTCTTCCGATAGATCGACATCCTCAAAGGACTGGCCATTTTCGCTGGAGAAAACCTTCCAGCCTGTGCGGGGGGAGAAATCAACAGGTTCCAGGCCACGACAGTCAAAGATGACAATGGTCTTAAGTTTTCCACTGTCATCCGCCGTGTAGGGCACTGCAGAGACAGAGTTAGTGAATGGAAATTCAAGATAATAGATTCACGCCCACCATTCGATTTTTCCACAATGTCAATGCTGTTCTCCCGGCTGCACATTTTGCACTTCATGAAAAAGTTAAAGCCGGCCGCGTTGCGAGTATCCTGCTGCACCCGCTCCGATTCGGTTATGTCGTGCCATTTGTCGGACTGCTCGCCGCAGTTGCTGCAGGTCAACTTCACGAAGAATGGATAGTCTGGATGGCATGTCTCTATTTTATCAATGTTTTCCAATGTGGCAGATATTTTAAGTCCCACGCGAACCATCTTTGCAAAATACTTATTTATATTCTGGCGTTGAATACAGCTGTTTGATATACATATATCGATGATATGGTCATATGATCAATGGATATATCGAATTTTAGAATTCTGCCATTTCAGAGAAAAAGTAAGATTTCGAAGTATAAAAAATTAATTAAGCTCATTTGAAAGAAAATCCTTTAAACAGAAACCACTTTTTACTGTTTTAAAGTATTTCAGAAAGATTTCGATATATCGATGGCTTGGCCGCCGCCATAGCTGTCACCGCTAGGAATTTTCACTGAACATTTTGATATAAACAAACGCAAAAAGTCTCTTAAATCTAATCCAATCCAAAAAGATATGGATCTCAATATGAAACCTTCACTAGCTGCCGATGAGATGTTTTCCGAGGGCCCCGGCTACATGGAAATGGACGAGGTGAGTTTGGAGCTAACATGTATCAGAACTTCCTATGAGAACCAGATGAAATTTAAGTATATTTTTATGGGCCTTTATAGTCTGGCGGCGCTACTGGCATTATGTTGGATCATCTTCCCACCAATGAAAAACATGTGCATGCCGATTTTTACAACAATTTCGATGATCTGTTTGATGAGGACAATTGGGCCAAAGTCAAGCAAACTGGCGAGAATCCCAAACAGTAGATTAAGAACTGAAACTTTGTTCGCAAGCCACCCTGGCATGGGGAAAAATATACATGTAGGAGGATAAGTAAAGGGATATATTTAAATCAATTTCCCTTAGTTTATTATTCTGTTTTATTTGGACAAATGTCTTGAATCAGGATGTACATGAATTGGTTGGATTCTATAATATATTCATTTGGTTCGTATAACTAACGTAATTGTTGCCGTTCGAGGATTGTGCGGTGGTGGATTTGAACTTTGGCGTGGCGTGGTATAAACTCAACAAAATGCTTAATTTTTGTACAAAAAATAACCTAGTAAATATATTTAAGATATCAAACTGAGTCGTATGCGGAATGTTTGATTATGTCTTCAAGAGTACATGTACAGATTGGGATATATCTAAAATGGATCCATTGAATTTGTTAAACAAATTGTACGCAATTAAGGCTGCACTGCATCTGCTTATGACATAGCTAACCGTCTAGGGGGGTGCCACAATAGACCATAGACACCTCTGTGTTGCCATAGACAGCAGATACTGTGGGAAAAAGCTTTTTATCGGGCAAACCTGAAACCAGATACGAAGAATAATTGACAATGAGCATCACAAGTCGGAAAAGAACCACCAGATAAGCTCACCTCGAAAGGCCACGCCCAGAAACTCGTAGTTCTTCTCAAACGATAAAGTATTATCATCACAGTCCAATATGACGCGTATCCGCTCGCCCACCTGATATTTGGGCGCATTGTTCAACAATGGATAACCTCCCTGCATGTCGCCGTTGTGCAGTAGATGGTTCTCGACCAGGTTCCAGCCCCAGCTCTGATCATCGGACCCCAACAGGGCCACATAGCCGTGGCATTGCAGGGCCGCCTCCTTCGTGGATATCCCAATTACGGCTACCGTTCCGAGTGGACCCTCCCAGATGACTTCCCAGGCATGGCGTCCGTGTCGAAATCCGATTTTGGCCCTTGCAGCATCTGTGCTCTGAGCCACGGGGTTCCGATGCAGGGTGAATCCATTCGGCTTAATGTACACATTGCGCGAGCAGTCGCTCGGATTCCAGGAGTGAAAGAACGCTCGCAGCTTTGTCTTGTAGGTGGGGACAGCAGTCGACAGGAGTTCAGACTTGGTAACTTCCTTTGGCAGCTTGTTTAGGCATTGGCACCGCCACACGTCGCTGTTCTCATCGTTAAGGAAGAAATTCCAACTCCGGCAGACCTGCGAACACATATATACAAGTATGAAGCATATGTATATTATGCATTTGCACACCCACCTGCGAGCACCTGCCCAAGTCATTAAGGTCCAGGTACGAAAACACCACCTCCAAGACATTATAATTGCACAAAGCTGCCACACGATCGCCCATTTTGTTGTTGTCTGCAGTCGATAGTGTCCTCCCTCTGCTTTGGCTTCTACCCCAAGTGCTATAGCTCCTTTAACTCGGACTTGTTAAATCTTCTTAGGTGTTCTTCTCGGTTTATTATTGTAAGCTAGCTTAATCATTTTTTTTATCATCAAATTTCTGCTTAATTTATTATTTGACTCGCAGTATGACCGTAAAAGAACTAAGTAAAATACCAAACGCAAAATACAAAAAAAATACATTGTTTACATTTTGCGGACAGTGCTGCGAGTCGGTTTCGGTAACCAGCTGCTTGCAACACTGAGCTCGATTGATGCGTAAATTGGCGCGCACTGGTCTGCCATTTCATTCGCACCCGCACACAGTGCTCGCCTTTACCACATGAAAACGAAAAAGCAACGACTTGGTGGAAATTTTGTGCATATCGTGCTCCGTTAAAACTTACAAATAGTTGAAAACTAATCACACCACACGAAAGTGCCGATTTCGGGGAATCTTTTGCAATATTGCTTGTGAAAATCGAAGTGCGTTTAGTCTGTGAAAATCGCCATCGAAAATAGGCACCAAAGCAATTTTGCGGCCGCCGCTGTGTGTGTGTGACAAGAAAAAATGCTCTTGTGCTGGAAGTGAACAAAAATGCGCTCGCGCTCGCCATTTTGACTCGAGCTACAACGAATTTTGTACCCATTAATACCAATCCATAAGTGCATAAAAGTGCACATAAAAGATCCAATTTACACACGTGTTTCAATAGTGCAGTGCAGTGAAAAATACACACAAACTACGAATACAGCACTCACACTAAGCCACCCATACACACGTTGCGGCTACGTGCTTTTTGCTATTCAAGACTTCTTTTTTTGGCGGCCCTCTAGGAGGTGACAGCCAGAAGGCAAAGCAGCGAGCTGAGGTGAGGAGTAGTGGGCGAGAGTGAGAGGAGTGGGCGAGAGGCAACAGTCGGCTATCTGTGCGGGGTACCGGCGATAGCGGCAACGTCGACACTATTGCACCTGCCTACCTGGTTGGCTTTCTATGAAAGGAGTGTGTTTCCACGATAACAATAACAACCTAGCTACTCCGAAAATGGCGCATAACTCTTCAGCAGCAGCAGCGAGCGGTGCAGCTAAAACGAATGAAGTAAATTTCTTCTTTCAAGATGAGCACGGTAAGTGGGGGGGCGCGAAATTTCCCACCCATATCTCCCTCCTCCGTGGCAATTGAACTGCCTTGGTGGTTTCCATCGTACGGGGAAGGACTTCGAGACTGCCTTGATTAATGAGCATTCTATTCTGCTGTGTGTGTGTGTGTGTGTGTGTGCGTGCGTGTGTATTATCATGGGCAGAGGAACGGAACAGTTGTACCCACACACTCTTGCACACGCACATATGGAGGCGGGCACAATACGATACTACAAAGTTGCATGGGGAGCGTAAAACGCCATCTTTTCTTTTTTCGGGTTTCTTTTGCTGACAATATTCATCGCTTGATACGTTTTTTGTGCACGAGAAACAAACAGAGGACAACTGAGAAACCATAACATGCAAACAGGATGAACAAAATAAATTAAAGGGTACAGAGGCAGAGAGAGAGAGAGAGCTGCTTTAGAAGTACCAAAATCGGTGTATTCTCTCCGTCCCCACCCCACCACCCGTTCAACTATCGCCCAGTTGGCGCGCTCCCTCACACACGCACACATACATTCACATATTATTCCCTCACTTTTATTTTATCGGACGGCAAACAGCTGATTGCAGCCCAGCCGCAGGCGGTCGTGGAAGCGCTGCTGCTAGTACATTCAGCATGCAATCACAAGCCTGCAATATTTGCATTCGCAGTTATAAATAATCATGATTTTGAATAACAATAGTAGCAAAAGAATATTTATAAAAACTGCGTGACATTCCGCAATGTGTCACGCAGTTGGAAAAATACCGGAGTGGGAAAGAGAGAGCGAGAGAACAAGGCTAGAGACAAGAACAACAATGCCACACACACAAACACAAACCGCGTTGGCACAAAAAAAACTAAACCCCCAAACCGGGCAAACATCAAACATGTGTAAGCGATGGGAATACACGTGTATGTGTTTGATGCTTGCATGAATGAGCATCGAACCACGGTCGCCCGCCCCCCCTACTAATTACAGTGAATCCTTTTGCTTTTTCGAAACGATTTTTTTTTTTTTATTTTTGTGTGTTGTATCCGAAGGGGTATATTAGCTTAATCTAGTGCAAACATTTCCAGAATTCAAGTTTGCCGATCCCCATTATGCCCCGCTGGCTGACCCAAGGCGTGTATGCCTGTAGTTAAGCCACTGTGTGCGTCATTTGAAGGTTGGTTGCTTTCGTGTAAGAGAGAGAGAGAGGAGTTGGCAGATATTTTTATTATTCGACGACCCTCGGCGGGTCTGCTTGTTCTGGGAGTTTGAGAGCGAAGGCCCTAATTTGGTCTCTCCTTTGACTGACCACTCGCTCTGTTGTTATGGTTATGCAAATATCAGGCGACAGGTGAATAATTATCATATTGAACGAAGCTGATGTAAAAAACTTGAATTGGTTAGAAAAAGCCGGTTACAAAGGTAAAGGTGGAAAGCCAGGGATGCATACTACTAATCTGGGCCTATAGATTTTTGATTCAATTCTGGCTATAATTTGTACATCATTTTTGAAACCATTTTTCCACCCTTATGAGGATGAAATCTCCCTGCGATCTGGATTTAGTTCCAACGATAAGCAGATCACTTTACAGTATGAGTCGATATGAGTGAAAAAAGTGACTAAAAATATCGATATTAATGATATTTAGTACTTTAGTACACCTTTTTTTAATTATACCCTGCTAAATTGCATGTAAAAATCATGTAGAAATTCCATTTGGGGGGCGTTTTTGGCACCATATCGAATACCATAAATGATAAATTATAAATAAAATGCTTTATAGTTTCGGAATTTATTATCTGTATGGCCCCAACCTTGACAACGATAGAACATACATTTTGTTGAAACTTGGTGATTCCCTTAATATACATACATATGTATGTATGCATGTAATGTTTATGTACTATTAACAATTCACTATATATTCAACAACCCTAAGCGATCTGGTTGCGGGTTGTTGCTCCATCTTTGTCCTTGCCAAAGGAGGTGATTTCCACAGAGTGAATACATGCATATCACATGCCTTTGGGTGTGTGTGTGTGTGTTTGGGTTATATGCACCCTTAAGGTCCTGCTTTATAAATATGTATGTGCTTTCGTTTTGTTTTACTGTTTTTGCAATCGTTTTCAGTTGCGCGCGTTCGTTCTTTCGCCTCACAGCGAGGGCTGCACACCGACGATAGTCGCGCACAAACACACGCACACACGAACATGCCAATGTAAATTGATGTGTATGTATGTATGTGGTGGGGATATTGACACAATCGTGTTATCAAATATTTTGTAGTTCTTCGAAGTGAATCCACTCTGAAACTGCATTTATTTATATTCTTTTAGGACAAATAGCTACAATGCGGAAGCCAGCACAAGTGAAATCCGAAATGAATAGTGGCAAATCTTCCGTAGTGTACGCCACTAGTTCCTCCGCGCGCAACAGTGGTAATGGCAGTGGCATTGGCACCGTTGGGCGCATGGGCGCATTCAGTCAGATGGTAAGACTACTTTGGATCGGAGGGAGGGTATTTTCACTTATCTCACATCTCACATTCCCCACAGGGCGCCACAAATCAGGGACAGTTTATTCGACTGCAGGACAATGGTACGGTCATTCCAAAATCAGAAAGTAAGCCACAATATACATAAACTTTCGATCGGTACTCATGCGTTATCCATTGAACAAACCACAGATACTTCATACACAACCGGGTCTGCTCAGAAGGGCGCCAGTGTAGGCGGCGGCATGTACGACGTGGTAAGTAACGCGGCACTCCACTCCCACTCCACGCAGCACTAATCGGATGTGTATTCTGCATATATAGATAAAGGAACGTTTTGTGAGGTTCACGCCAAACAATCCCATTAAAATGAAGTCAAAACTGTAAGTTTGGAGCAGATGCGAATCCCTGTAACAACGGAACTAAACTGATCGTTCCCTTGATTCTAATAGCCATGCCATACAGAGCACCATGAACTCAACGTCCGCCTCATCCTCGTCAGTACAAAGGAAACGCAAGCCGGACAAGGCCGGCAAGGGTCTGCGCCACTTCTCGATGAAGGTGTGCGAGAAGGTTGAGGAGAAGGGCAAAACCACATACAATGAAGTGGCCGACGACCTGGTCAGCGAGGAAATGAAAAACAATGCATACGACAGCAACTGTGATCAAAAGAATATCCGACGTCGTGTCTACGATGCGCTCAACGTACTGATGGCAATCAATGTTATATCCAAGGATAAGAAGGAAATACGCTGGATAGGGCTTCCCGCCAACTCAGCGGAGGTAAGAGCGTGCGAATCAACAGGCCTAGGATTATGGTTGCTAATGCTATGTCCCTATCAATTCCCTAGCAATTTCTGGCGCTGGAAGAGGAGAATAGTCTCCGGCGCGAGCGCATCAAACAGAAGAACGATATGCTGCGCGAAATGCTCATGCAGCACGTAGCATTCAAAGGCCTAGTCGAGCGAAACAAAAGGAATGAGAGCCAGGGCGTGGTGCCCTCAGCAAATGCATCCTGTCAGCTGCCGTTCATCATTGTGAACACGCACAAATCGACCAAGATCAACTGCAGCGTGACCAACGACAAGTGAGTCCAACATCTCTTAGATTTTACCAAATTTTACCACTCCAACTATTTGTTTCCCTGGTCGCTTTATTTAGGTCCGAATACATCTTCAAATTCGATAAGACATTTGAAATGCATGATGACATTGAGGTTCTCAAGCGTATGGGGTTCTGTTTGGGTAAGCAATCACCGAGCCAAGTCCCAATCGGCTGTTCTAACTAATGATTTTTTCAACCATTGTAGGCTTGGATAAGGGTGAGTGCACGCGCGAGAACATTGAGCGTGTGAAGGAATGGGTCCCACCAAATCTGGCCAAATATGTGGAAGGTAAGTTTTATATCGGATCAAATTCAACACAAATCAACAATATCGTTCCGTTTCCGCTTTTAGCTTATGGAGCCGGAAAAACTGGGGACACCATGTACGATTCCGACGACGAGGATACCGAGTTCACTGTGTACAACGATTCTCAGAGCTTGTCACAAAACACAACACAGCATAACATTGTTGAGGGTCTCAAGCTGGAGCTGGACGATGACGAGCTGGAGGATGACATAGATTGAGCTGACGATGCCGCTCACATTGCACATGCAATGGCCGATGCGGACGGGGATGCAGATGCTGCGGATGCAGAAGATACATTTAGTTTTACGTTTATCAATGCTTTGCTAGGTTTGCCACGCCCCCCACACGGCTAAACTCGTCGGCTCCCCCACCACACCACCCCACACCGCCTCCCCCCAATCATCCCACCCCACACAGTTGGTTTTGTTTAACTTTCAATGAGACTTTATTAAGTTATACAATATTGCTATAATTATCGTATAAACACCATGGGGAAAAAAGAAATCATAAATGAATGGTTTTGCATGCGCATTTCCCCTTGTATCTTTCAAGATTTATGTATGTTTAGGCTGAGGGAAGTTTTTAAAAAGTAATTTGTCTAGTTAAGCGGGAGTGTACCCAACACATATTAAGCAATCCCCCTGCCCAACCCCCCAGCAAACGAAAAGAAAATGTTATTTCTTAGTTGTTACGAGTCTCCACTTTGCCGCCTCTCCCCCTTAAATGGGTAATACAAAAGCGAAAGCGATCATGTTATGGGTAAATGTCACTGGATAATACAATACAGCCCAATTTTAAACACTACCAAAATGAACTGCAATTTGTTGTAAGAGTAGAAGAGAAGGAGGACATCCGATACATATGTAATATGTTTTGTTTCTACCATCCCCAACAGTGGGAACGTCTTAGCCCCAAAACAAAGAAGAGGAGATGGGATGAATGCAAAATAATCAACCTACCAATTTAGAAATAATAATACAAGCGAAACATAAATTTTCAGAATTTATACAATCTTCAAGTGAATACAGAGAAGCATACAAATACAAATACAAATTAGTAGACAAGTCAAATAGAATGCGTTTAAATGTAAGTGTCGATCATGTAGTTGTGTAATAAATCGAAATAATTAATGATTGGATTGCACATTGATGCATGCAATGGGAATAACTGACAAATAAATCGAGTGACAAGTTAATAAATTGAATTGCATATTGTAAAATATGATATAAACAAAGAAAACCTCTATATTTTCCTTCACCTTATTTGCATACCCTCTCAGTAAACCCGAGAAACGAGTTTATAATTGAGTGCGTGACTAGGGGCTGAACTAGGCTGAAAGCCACCACACATTCGGCGGAGGTGGAAATGAGTCATGGATCTCGGGTTTGTTGTAGTTTACTATAGTTCATTGGGATCGGATCTCAGAGCTGAGTCTTACATAGTCTTACATACAAATTCAAAGAACTTAAATGGAATTATACTTACAAAAGGCGGAAGTTATCTTAAAATACAACAGGTCAACCGAAGGTACTTAAATTAGGGCTATGTTTCAGGCGTGTACACGGGGGCGGGGCTGGCTGGACCAACTCAGGCGAATCCCTCTTCAAATGCCGCTGTTGCCGTTGAGGGCGGGCCAAGGGGCGCCTGTTGCTGGGCCGCCAAGTTGAAGTCGTAGTTCATTTGTTGATCCAACGGCGGGGCGGGAAATGCATCTGCCGATAGACTCATCAGCTCAGGCTGAGGCTGGCTGGGTTTCACTTGTTCCTGATTCTCCTGCCGCAGTTGTTGTGGCGATTTGACATAGCTAATGGGAATGATTCCTGAGGTCTGACCATTTGTTGTGGCCAATGCCCAGCCGGTGTTGAGCAGATTGAGCGTCTGTTGGATCTCGCGTGGGGCCACCTGGAGCGACTGGCCGGCACTCAGCGAAAGTTCACTCTGATTGCGTCCGGTGAAATCGTACACAGCCTGCGTGTGAATCGGTGCGATCCATTTGGAGGGATTGCGGGCTGCGAGAAAGAAAACATACAAGAATTATACCCGTGGCTTATCTCGACATTTCGCACGGCTTATCGGCCAGATTAATAGCACATGGCCAGAGCAAAGTGCTCGCGATTAGATAAAGCAAGTGTGCAATGTGCATAAGGCGTACCTTCCTCCTGGGCCGTGTTTGTCACCGAGCCCAATAGCTTCATAATTAGATAGGGGGCCGTGAATATAAAGCTAATGAAGGCTAATACCGGCCAGGGCGAGGCACTTTTTCGCGGAAGCTGTGGCCCCCCTCCGGCCTGACCATTGTTCTCGTTGAGAGCGTCAGCAAACGCCTTCTTGAAGGCCTCCGAAGAAGGATCCAAATTCGACAATCGCAGCCAGAAAAGAATCCTGCAAGTATGTACATTTCGGTGAAACCAGAGTTCCATCACTTTTTTTGATTGCTACTCACTTTCTGTAGATCCACTTCAGACCTCGAAAGATGGCAAATGTCGTCCAGAACTGCGCAAAAACACTGCGCAAACGTCCAAAGTTCGCTGCCACGCCGAGAATGGCCCGAAATGAGCTTGTTAACGCAAAGAATGTCGAGTCTAGCATGGAGGCAATGTTTCCAATGGCTGACACCAAGGACTCTATACTCTGGAACGCTGGACGCGAACTTGCCTCGGCCATCTGGATGAAACGCTGCTCCGGATCAATGCCGCCACCCATACCGCCAAATCTGTTGTAGCCTCCACCAAAGTCACCGCCATACGATCTGTACGGAGCTCCCCAGCTGCCACCAAATTGACCCATTCCTCCAAATCCACCTCCGAATCCTGCTCCAGTGTTGTAGCTGCCATAGCCACCAGCGTAGCTATTGTTTCCATAGCCACCGCCATATCCGTATTGGCTCTGTTGAAACGGCGACTGTGGAAGTGGTGGGGCGAGGCTTGGTAGAGCGCGCACATTACCGGCGTAGGGTGTGCGCAGCACTGCGTCTGGCGGAGGCCCACTGGAAAATCCAGGTCCAACGATGCTCGTCGGCGGCAGTAAAGGTGCCTCGTTGATCACAGCGCTGCGAAGATTATTGTTGTCGGTCATGGCGACAGCTGAAAACTGTCGTGTGTAGCTCCGCCGATGGCAATGGGTTTTGTGAACTTTACCCCAAACGACTAGCAAGGGGGGATGTTTGCTTTCGTACTTTTATCTGCGCCAGTCGTATAAAATGATGAGGTAGCGTGCTAAGGTGAGGTGCGGGAGGGGCTGCTTCTGTTTTACCAATTCGCTCACTTCTGTTTTCGTTTACCACGGGCCAGACGGACAATCCACAAACTCCTTAATCTTAATTGGTGAAATTTTTTTTAATAAATAAAATATCCAACATATTCGATATCTATTGCTAGGCTATCGATTGTTACCGTTTGATGGACAGTTCACATATTCGATATTTATTGCTATGCTATCGATTGTTTCCGTTTGGTGTGTATTTTTGTTGACAGTCCAGCCGGAATAATTGGGATTGTTTGTTTTTCTTATTGACCAGCCAGCCGAGAATGGCCAACAGCAAGGAGTTGTGCTCCATACGGGAGTGGGCCCCGCTAACTGATATCATTGATCACATTCCGGCACGCCTGCAGCGGGGATTCTTTCCGGCCAATCTCAATTTAACTTGCGTCGATGGAACAAACGAATTCCTGGCCGTGGGTAGCGATGCGGGAATTGTATTCTGGTACAATCGCCAAACGGGCGAGATGCAGAAGCTCAAGTCGGAGGTAGACTATGACTCATTCTAGAACTCTATCTGAACGGCTCATCCCCGTCCCTTGCGTGTCGTTTACTCATAAAGTTGGCTAACGGTGGCGTGTGCTTCCCCTGCGCACAATCTGTTTTCAGGTTGCCACACGCATTACGTGCGTGAAGATAGTCAATTCGGTGGAGTACATGGTGGCAGCAGGATGCGCGAACGGACAAGTCAGCATATTCCAGATACAGAAGGAACTGCCCCAGGATTTGGATCTGGTGGCGCCCTGTACGCGCAGCAAGCCCATCGAACGCTACACAATCCGCGACCTGCACCGATGTGTGGTCAGCTGCTGCGAGTGGTCGAAGAATGGCATGAAACTCTTCTCCGGCGACCGCCAAGGCGTTGTGGTGCTAACGGAATTTGACTATCAATCGGTGGGTACAAGTGATTTTGAAAATCACCCAATAAGCCAATGTTTTTCCGATCCAGCACCTAAGCAAATCTGTGGAGATGCTTAGCGAAGCCTATGAAATTGTCCAGCTAAGCGTGCACCAGAGCCACCTGCTGGTGGCCACACTCTATCGTTGTATCGTCTGTCAGCGCGACGTCCAATCCGGAGAGTGGCACATCACCCAGGTGGGCAAGAAGGATCGCAAGCAGCTCATCGACTGTGGAGGCGTGTTTCTGAAGAATTTGCCCAATAGCAAGCCACAGCTAATTTGCGGGCGACCTGGTATGCGCTTCTGGATGGCCGACGCCTTCGGAAATGTTTCCAAGACCATTCTATTTAAGGACGCTGTGCTGCGCAGTCCCACGTGGGAGATACCCATTCTAAACCCGAAACAACGCAGTGACCCATCCACACGGCCACAACCAGCTGTGGTTGAAGAGAGAGACGGCGAAGTCCCATACGTGGCCAGCAACAATTTCCGCCAGTTGTATCTGTACGATGGCCAGGACTCCTTGCTGGTGACCCATGACGATGCTACTTTGTATATACTGAATATGGATCGTCTTAAGGTGGAGGCAGTGGCGCGGGGGTTCCGCAAGATTCTCGACTTTTGTGTTTACGGCAAGGAGATCTTTGTTCTGGAAGGCGAACGCTCCCTGCTGCGATTGGCTCCACTACCGGAGCCGCCAAACAAGACAGCGACAGTAATATTTAATCCGTTGATGCCGCCGCCAGTTCCTGTCCTAGGCGCCTCGCACTACTCCCAGCTAGAGTCGCCGCTGGAGCCCCAAGAGGAGCCCCTGCACAGTGCAGAGGAATGCTTTGAGCTGCCGCCCGTCGAGAAACTCGATCTGAATGTTCCCATTGAGCTGGCCGTAGAGTCGCCGTTGGCCCAGCAGGAATCGTCGGCGGGAGATTTTTCGTCGCATCGGCGAAATGGATTTCGAGCAGTCTATAGTTCACACCAGCGGCACGACCTCCAGTAGGAAGCGCAAGACATCTGCTGGGAAGCCAAACAGTGGCTTGGGCATCGTTGAAATCGGCCACGAGACACATGAGTTGAAGCTGCCGCTCACTAGTGCTGCCACGATAATGGAGGCCAGTTACTGCCAGATGGAGAAGTGAGTATTCAAGAATATACTCTTGTTTTTTGGAATTTTTGTGTATCATACATATCATACCCCGTGCAGCAATGGCCTGGCCTCTCCTTTGGATTTGAAGAGCGCCTTTATGGAGCACCTGCCCGACGCCCTGAGCCCGACCACACTCCAAGAGACCGTGGCGGCCAAGGCCAAGCTCCTGGCTGACGAGCTGGACCTGCCCGAGGTGCACCTAGCCCCACTCACCCAAGCGGAGCTTCGTGCCGCCCATGCTCAGACGACACAGCTGACTGAGTCTTTGATAAAATGCTATCCCACGCGACTGGAGGAGGCCAGTGTTCAGACAGCTCCACAAGGAATACAGACTGCCGATGTTTATAATACAGGCCAGCCGGTAGACGGAATTCGTGCGTCTGCTTGCTTGAAGCCTAAAGTGGCGCCCCTAAAGTTTATCAAGAGCAAGCCGAAAGCAACACTGACCCTGGAGGATGATGCGAACGAGGAGGAGTACACGAGCTTTCTGCCAGACTTTCGAAGGGCTGGGGACCCGTTGAGAAAGGAAACCCCAGCCACAAGCGATTCCAACACGTCCAGCGAATGGGAGTTTCTGGACAATTAGACGCAGTATTACCTATAAGTGATATGTGTATCTTTTGCACTTCCTTTAAAATTGATATTGCGCACAATTCACGCTTTTTTGTGTTGCTCCACTCAAAGAAATTGTTGTGCGTATTAGAGTGTGATTATCGTGATTTATTCATATTATTCGAATTAACACAAGTGTACATACCTTTAGCGTAAGTTATCTGTATTCAAAATTACAACCAGTCGCATATGTAGGCAACACATAGAAGAGCACTGTGAAGTTATCCTAATTCTATGATATTAATATTATTCCCTATGTTGCCTAACTCACACATTCGAATGCTTTAAGTATTTTTACATAAAATATACTATACATAGATCAGATCGCTTTGCAACACACAAAATACAATTATTTTATACAACTGTAATCATTACATGTCCATTTAAGTTGAAGGAAACCCACGCAACAGGAAGTTGATGTGGAGCTTAGAGTGTGTCTGAGCTGATAACGGGGTTCCATCGGGGGGAAATGAGACGACTCCTACGAGAGCACGTGCCTGATCTGGCGATAGACCCTGATCAGCTGTCGCTTGACCAAGAGTCCAGGATTCACTGATGCAAAACGGCTCTCGTTGCGATTCAATGGAAAACTTCTGAAGTGGACACATACCAATCAGTTGACTGTGATTGTTATGCAATCCCGAACCGAACCACAACTTGGGCTCATCAAAAGAAACCAGACCCTCCATATTTATTAAGAAACAATTCGTAATTTGAACTCGGTTTGCATTCAATTGACTGTAACAATGGAAAGTTTTTCATTTATAAGATTCGTATGTTTCTAGAAGATTCTAGGAACAGAAAATTGTATTAGGGAGCTACTAGATGGTTCATTTTAAACTTTTTAACCCTATCGTGTCGTGTCGACTGCTAGACATCAAATTCTGATATCTTGGATATTGAAAAGTAGTTTCGAGCTAAGTTCAAAATTATACACTTAAAACAGGTGTAGAAAATGGATAGGGGACTGAATCATATTTTGTAATACTTTTAATCTACATAGCCCTCCATAAAAAAAGAGTGATTAGTGATTGCTCCAGCTGTTGATCTTTAGAGCTAAAAAATAATTTCGGAATTTCCTTATTGATATTTGCAAACTTACATTTCGTGGGAGACTCCCAAAAGCACTCTCATAATATATTGTACGCGACCGTCGCGAGAAATTAAACCTTTTATTAATACATTTTCCTTAAATACCTGGGAGAACTGGATGAAAAGGGTTCTAGCCTGTCCAGTGCTGATTGACATGACCAATTCGCAGCCACTTGTACACACACACACACACCACACATGCACGCAAAAAATGTTCTCTTCACAGTCTTCACAGAGCGCGGGAGAGCGGTTGAGAGCCAGCAATAGCCAACACATTGTATTTTCATATAAATATATACAGTGGCCTCACAGTTTAAATGAACCAGAGCACTTTTCAAACTTAAAAGTTACATTACTTTTAATTCATATACCTTAAAGGGCCAAAAGGATTAAAAAGCAACAAAATGGTTAAAGTTTGATTCGTTAAAGTTTTTAGGCTCCAATCGAATACAAATGTCTGGTTCATTTCAGCTAAGCGCCACTGTATTTACACCTTGCGCCGGACCAAGAGAGAGAGAGAGAGAGAGCGCGAGAATCGCAGAAATTTGTTTCACATTTCTATAAAAGCGGCTTCCAATCCCCTTTGGCAATCATTCGCCTTCATTGCCTTCAACAGAACTTTCCAGTACCATTGCATTTCCGCGCAAGCAACCCGGCAGAAAAGTGAAGAAAGAATTCCTGTAACAAAACAAATTAAAATAACGCGCTAATTGATAAACACAAGTGGTGTGGGTGTGAAAATAGCCAAAAGAACAGAAAGGAAAAGTTTCAAAGGCACACACAGACACAAGAAACATAGAATTTGTGCTGAAAATGAAGCCCACAAATAACTCGACGCTGGAAATCATCTCGCCCAAGGTGCGGGTGGACGATGACTTTATTGAGACGGACTACGAGTATCAGACGTCCCATGTGAAGCGTACCGCCAACGGACAGCTGCAGGTGAGGTTATTTATGTGGAAATATTGATTGATTGAAGTAGGAAACAAGAACAGAACACCATTGCAATGACACCAGTTGCCTCAGGATTCAATAAGTTTCCCTTGTACGTACGCATTCGTCATCATCTCTCAGGAGGGTTATTTTCTTGTGTGAATTTAATTCCATCTGCCGCCGACCTTCACATTGAACTTGCCCGAGTTCCAGTCATCTACAGCTGCACACACACATACTTACGTTCGCGGCCATTTGGTTAGAAGCAGTGGAAATTTTCCATTGTTTAGGCAAGGAATAGAGTGGGGGCTATGTTCACAAGTGATATCCAATATGTACGCTCCCGATTACGCGTAGTCCGAAGTGGCGTGGGTGGATGGGTACAGTCACAGTTACAGATTATTGATTGCTCGAACAGTTCCAGAAAACAGCTGTTGATAAGCTAAGCCCTCTGCTGATACCCGATACTGTGGGTGGCGTGGCGGGCCTACGCGCGCAGGCGCCGTTTAGTGTTCGTTGTGTCGTCGGCGCTTTTTCTATTGGATTGCATTAGTTTGCAAACAGAATGGAAACCCGATTCGCTCCCTATTCCAACAACTGTGGTCGTCGCTTGTGCCCTGTTTACATCTCATCCCCTACCAGGAGGGGACACGTTTATTCAAGGTCAATAATAGACAATGAAATGTTCGGAGAACTTTTGCTCTTAGCAAAAGCAGCAAAGAGCAACAGTTTCACGTGTTTCTTGGGGAATAAATCTGTTGTCTCGCCTCTTTCGCTGCAAATGATAATTATGCCGGCCGGCAAGTGAGCTGACAAGATTTTTGGCGGACTTTGGACGAACACGTTGTTAAATTAGTAATGCAAACATCGTTCTTTATTCTTTCTCGATTTTATTTTTGGCAGAAATAAAAAAGCGTGTAGCCACAGCTGAAGTCTGACAAAACAACAAACCAAACGAAAATTCTGATGTTTGGACTATACAATACCGATTCTCTTCTGAAGAGTACACTTTTAAATGTTCTTTTGAGTTAATATTGTATATAAGCCATCCATATTTATCAATATACCCCTTCGCTCTGCAATGGTAAACGGTATCGAAATCAGGTTCGGTTCGTCGAACGGTAAGCAGAAATCAGGCGATCGCATAATTTATAATTTATGCTGGGACGTGACTCTTGGGTGGCACGATAAAACCAGAGATAAGGTGGCTGGGGACCCCTGGCGGGGCCGAACCGATTGTGTTTGGCGTAGAACAGATAATAATTAGCGATTCCGCCGTTTGGTCTTTGCAGGTTCACCCTCAGACGACAGCCCTAAAGATACGCACTGGTCGCCAGGTGCCCAAGCTGGGCGTCATGCTGGTGGGCTGGGGTGGCAATAACGGATCGACTCTGACCGCCGCCCTGGAAGCCAATCGCCGCCAGCTGAAGTGGCGCAAGCGCACGGGCGTCCAGCAGGCCAACTGGTTTGGGTCGATCACCCAGGCCTCGACCGTGCTTATTGGCTCGGACGAGACGGGCAGCGATGTGTTCGTGCCCATGAAGGAGCTTCTGCCCATGGTGGAGCCGAACGACATTGTGGTGGATGGCTGGGACATTAGCAATCTGAACCTGGCGGATGCCATGGTCCGTGCAGAGGTTCTCGATGTTGCCCTGCAGGACCTTCTGTCCGAGCAGATGGCCAAACTCAAGCCTCGTCCATCGATCTACGATCCGGACTTCATCGCGGCCAACCAGTTGGATCGGGCCAACAACCTCATCAAGGGCACCAGACAGGAGCAGTATGAGCAAATCCGTCGCGACATCCGTGACTTCAAGCAGCGCAGCGGCGTTGACTCTGTGATTGTCCTCTGGACGGCCAACACGGAGCGGTTCTCTGAGGTGCAGCCAGGTCTGAATACCACTAGCCAGGAGCTGTTTGCCTCTCTCAAGGCCAACCATTCGGAGGTGTCGCCATCCACCATCTTTGCCATGGCCAGCGTAGCCGAGGGCGTAAGTATTTCACTCTTTGCCCGCTCTCACCACTTCATGTGATCTTTAACTCAATTTCTTGGACGCCCCCCATAGTGCACCTACATCAATGGCTCGCCGCAGAACACCTTTGTGCCGGGACTTATTCCAGCTGGCCGAGGAGAAGAACGTATTCATTGCTGGCGACGACTTCAAGTCCGGACAGACCAAGATCAAGAGTGTGCTGGTCGATTTCTTGGTGGGTGCTGGCATCAAGCCCGTTTCCATTGCCAGCTACAATCA
Source organism: Drosophila bifasciata (assembly GCA_009664405.1). Taxonomy (NCBI): domain Eukaryota; kingdom Metazoa; phylum Arthropoda; class Insecta; order Diptera; family Drosophilidae; genus Drosophila; species Drosophila bifasciata. The sequence goes on along the minus strand of CM019043.1, from coordinate 8,734,538 downwards.
TCTTGGCAACAACGACGGCAAGAACTTGTCTGCCCCCCAGCAGTTCCGCTCCAAGGAGGTAGGTTGTTAATGATGATCAATTCTTGTTCCTCTGTTGTGTCTAACAAAATTCCGCCCGCCGACAGATATCCAAGAGCAATGTAGTGGACGATATGGTGGCCTCCAACAGCCTGCTCTACGGCCCCAACGAGCATCCCGACCATGTGGTTGTCATCAAATACCTCCCCTATGTGGGCGACAGCAAGCGGGCCATGGACGAGTACACCTCTGAGATCATGATGGGCGGCCACAACACACTCGTAATCCACAACACATGCGAGGATTCGCTCCTGGCCACGCCCCTCATTCTGGATCTGGTCATTTTGGGCGAACTAAGCTCACGTATCCAACTGCGCGGTACGGACAAGGAGTCGGCTCCCTGGGTGCCATTCAAACCGGTCCTGTCGGTGCTCAGCTATCTGTGCAAGGCTCCGCTTGTTCCCCAGGGATCCCAAGTCGTCAACTCGCTGTTCAGCCAGCGTGCTGCCATTGAAAACATCTTGCGCGCCTGCATCGGACTTCAGCCAATTTCCCACATGACTTTGGAACAGCGCGTGAGTACATAGCGAATCCTTTAAAAGTTTTCCTGCGCCTAATATTATTAAATCTGCCCTTTTTGTTTTCTTTAGTTCGACTTTGCCACCATCACGAATGAGCCGCCCGTAAAGCGGGCCAAGCTACTGGGTCAGCCCTGTGCCGTGGAGTCCTCCGCCAACGGAGGCAAGCTGCATGCCAATGGACACAGCAATGGCACCAAAGTGGCCGCCAACGGAAACGGCCACTAAGGAGCTGCCCCAGCCATGCGCATCCCGCATTGAATCGATTTGTGTGTTGAAAAGTATATAACTTTGAATATATATGTATGGATTTTAATGGATACAACTTTCAATTTAGTCTTAGTCTTACTGTAAACATAAAAATAAAGTTGGCTTATCAGAATAAAGCCCAAATATTACAAAACAATTAGCAGTTGTCTGTTTCATTTCCCTACAGATAAAGAATACAGAATTCCAGAAGTGAAAAAATATACACATAGCCCCGCATACAATATTCATGTGCAAGACATACCTGTGCAGTTTAAAGATCAAACACATTTATTATTATCCCTGCAGCAGTTTAGGCTTAAGTTTAAAATTAAAATTAATTATGTACAGTTGGAGAACCTCGCAATGGATTATGTACTTTTGATTGAAATTGGAATACACATTTACATATATATCCTCAAAAATTATTCCCACACACATCGGGGCTTTAGATTTGGAAGCATCTTTCAACTAGAAAATCAATAACATTTAATCATTTGAAAATTGAAATAACAGTCATCGTGGCAGAAATGGAATGCTAAAATATTTTAAACTATCTATTAAACCAAAAAGAAACTAAGGAACCGCCTGAAGGTATGCAATGAAATTGCAGCCGAACCTTGAGTGTAGAAAATCATACACTGAATTCCGATGACTCTATAGGTTCGAATCTTTGTGGTCTTCGGTGCTGATTACTAACAAACAGTTTTATGAGTCGCAATATTTCTAACGGTTCTATACGTGCGTTATATCTTTGGTATCGTATCGTTGTTAATGACAGTTAATAGGTACATACTTTAGATAAGTAATTTCGAATAAAACTGTGAACTAAAAATACAAAACGTTACACCTCCCCAAGTTTATTTGTTGTAGAACAACCCCACAGTACCCTGCCACGCGCATATCAGGTTTCATACGGAATATTCAAATGGCATTCATGTTTGGACCATCTATGACAGTCCCTCAGTCCCTCCCTTAATAATATAATCCACTAGTGGGATATTATGAAATTTTATTGAACGGTTTCATTCGGTTGATTGATTGTGATACTCATATGTTTAACGTATTGGATTGTAATTAGTTGACCGCTCGACCATCAACTATCTAGGTGAAGTCCAAATGGAATTGCCTTCAAGCATTTTCGGTATTTAGAGTCCGATAGGACTCGTGCATTCCGTACTGCCCCTCTGATAGACCCCGCCGAAGGCTGACCAAAGGGCTCGACTGGGCTTGGCCCTTCAACGTCAAGCTGTTGGCACAGACTGACACTTCTGGCCCAGGTCCCAGATCACAGGTCTGTGTGTGGTGGGTGTGTGTTTGTCCCGCCACGAGTGGTGTCATAAATTAAGAACCAGAGAACCAGCGTTTTGCCATTACAAAAGGAATTTAGATAGTGTGAAGAAATGGTGTTTCATTCGGATTAAGTGATTGAGTGGGGGCAGTGGTAAAAATTATATTGTAATGGGGATTTTTATTTCGCCTTCGTAGTTGTTCTGGGTCAAAACTGGGTTGCACCGCGGTTATGCTTTACTCCAGTTTCCAGTCTGTCATGCAGAAGCCATAGCTGTGTGTACCTGTGGTTTCTCTTAATCAGCCAGTTAGCTGGAGTTCGATTGCTTGACGTTCCCCAGGGGAAGCACTGAATACGATGGACATGATTATCTCGACATGAATCGAAAGATATTTGTTTTATTTCTCTCTCTCTCTCTCTGGGGTTGAGTCATTTCTAATTGCCGAAATCAAAGTCCCTGGCTCATGGTGATTCATTTCGTATTTGCTTTTAGCATAGCCATGCCAATCCAGATAACGAATCTCCATCGAACTCGTATCGGGGCCGAGAACACCCCAAAATAGTTGGTTCACCTACAGGCAGGTGCCTGTATTGTCGCTATCGAAAATCTACATGCACGCATCAGGTGTGTACTAATCGTATATTATGAAATTGAAACACTCGGCGATAGTAACTATAATTATGTCTTGCAAATCGCCAGATAAGACAAGACTCCCGGGTGTGTGTGCTGGGTGTACCACCAGCACCAGCACCAGCACCATCCAACGCACTTTCACCTTCTGTGGCCAGGAGAACTGAACTGGACTAACTACTAGCTGGGCCAAAGACTTTATCTTATCGCTTATCGTCGCTCGGTCCGTGCGACTATCTGCTGCCAGAGGTAGGCAGAGCAGAACTATATTCTACACCTCGTACTACTGCCAGCCTGAGTACGAGTATTTGCTGCAGCGGGTGCTGGTGCTGGTGTCGCTCTCACTGTGGGTGGGTGGGCAACATTTAGTTGCCAGTTGGGTTGCATTGCGTGCGGTCGTGGTTCCGTTAACCGTAAAGAGGCCACCTCATTGTTAAAGGAGTTCGTCCGACCACTTAACTGGTTTGTTTTTTATTTATAAATAATTTCGCTTATGGTGAACTCAAATTTTAAGTGGGTAAACACAACACAAAGGATTTTGGCTCTAGTGCGCAATTTCTATACATCCCGTTCATGTGCGTTTCGAAATACTCCTACAAATGTGACAACTACATGCGAGTAGTTTTGCTAATCTCTAGAAGGAACTATTCAATAATCATAAGTGGATAAGATAGTGAAACGCAGCCTTTGACCAAAAGTACAGAAGTCATCAAACATACATCCCATATACCATATACTATATGTATCTATGGCTAACCCCGCCGATAGGCAGAGGTGGGATATCAGCATTAATGAAGCTACACATGAAACGCGTGTATACACGAGTGGGCAGAGGTTTGTTCGATGGCGTTCGATGGGCCTGAGAGCAGAGCATAATAACCACGGGAGATATGGCATCCGCTAGATAATGCCAATGTTGTATACATGTCAGATAACGCTTCAGCTATTAATCAAAGGTGACGCAGACAGGCGCACAGGGCGATGCGATCGGTTGAGTCAGACAACCTGTATCCAGTACACCTGTCTATGGCTGCCTCCCTTGGGCTTACCCAGGCCGACTTTGACAAACGACCCGACAACTCGTCCTCATTCCCACCAAATCCCGGCATTTACAAGCTTTCCCAATAGACCCAACCCCTAAGATATCAGTTCATGATAACTATACGGGTATGTGCATATTTATTTGTATTCACTCATATAGTATAGATAATATAGTGGGAGAAGTACGAGGGTGACGTTTAGTTTGGCGCGTAGTTTGCGGAATGCAGTGAGAATGGAAATGTCTGTTTGTTTTTAGTATTGCGCTCATCTGACCCGAGGAATGGATTCAAACATCTGGCACACAATGATATAATATGAATTGAGGAATGGCAAGTTCACACGGGCCCTCGAGTACAGTGCGCCAATATAATTATAAAGTATTGATTGCCTGTACAGATATCCTGCAAATATATTTCGCTCGATGGCTGTACATATTTGAACTCAAGAAAGAAACTTCTTGAGAGGCAGCTGCTTTACCCAATAATTGCCATAAATATTTTATTCTTAATTGCAACCAAGAATAGCCAACGACGGCAGAAGGTGCTAGCCAATGCCAACATCTACATACGTATATAAAATAGTTATGGTGGAAGGGAAAAGGGAAACTGAATGTACTTACATTTGGAGTATATATTTGTTAACTGAACATTATTTTGACCGTGTCCGATCCAGCCGATAACTGGTAACGTGTTAGACGATGGCACGCAAAGTAATTATTAAGCTGGGAATCTGTACAAATATTGGCCTGCCATATAGTCTTATCTGACCGCGCTTTCAATTTCAGTGTGCGAATCCCATCTCATCGCAATGGACACGCCCAAGGGATCGGAATCGAAAGAGTTCATTGTGAAATACCGCCACGAGTACTATGATCTGTCCGGGTTTATGCACAAGCATCCGGGTGGCATCAACACTCTTAAGGGCCTCAATCAGGCGGATATGACGGCACGCTTCATGAAGGCCCCACCGCACTCGGATGCGGCCATGTATCTTATGAAGGAGTACAAAGTGAAATCGGAGGACCCTCGAGTACCCGCCACCAAGGCTCGACATCAGGCTCGAAGAGTAGACAATGGCGAGGACTCAGAGCAGCAGCCGAGGGAGCCCGAAGACAAAAACAACAATCAATTGGATGACAGCATGGAGGTGAGATCTTTTTTTAGATTATATTTTAAATTTTGAACTGCTGTTGTGTTTACTGGAAAGACTGGCACCCTTGATGACGTCGCAACTCTTCTTGCACCTCTTCTTATAGCAACTCTTCTTATAGTTAACACACGACTAGATTCATAAAGACTCCTTGAGTGAGGCACATGTACATAAGGCGGAGATCGTAGTTCTTAGCTCTACCAGTCAGTTGCTGTCAGCCAGAGTCAGTCTACTTATATTTGCTAGATCTGATGTACACCTTGGGCTTGGAGTAGACGCGTATCTCCTCATCTACGACAGCCAGCTCCTTGTCGATTTCCGCCTTGCGGTTGCGCACCCGCAGGGTCTGAGCGGTCATGGGCATGTGATTCAGCTCACTGATGAGACCATCGTAACCTGTCACGCAAAAAATTTTTGGACATATGCAAAATTTGTAATAGTATTTTGAAGACTTACGCTTCTGTGCGCTGAGCAAGTGGCCAACACGATCCTGATCCGGTAGCAGACTATAACCGCGTGGACAGTCCGGATCACGTGCATCGGCAAGCTCCTTAGCCGCGGCCTTTTCGCGCTTCTCCTTCTCCAGATAGCGCGGAAGACGCAATTCATTGCGTGCTGTTGAAACCAAATATTTATTAGCGAACGAGCAGAGCCGTGTGTTGGTTCCTCCATGTTGTATACTCACATCCCAGCTTGTGCTCGCGCCGTTTGGATGTTTGGCTGGTAGCATTTGATTCCACTGTGGCCACTGTAAAGCGGCTGCGTGCACTGAGCGGAGCCTCCTCATCCGAAGCAACTTCAGTTTTCAGATCGTCGTCGGTCAATTGCATGGTGTTCAGCTCATTCATGTTGAAGCGACTGTGCTGTTTGCCATTTGTCCGAGGTGACTGCAGATCCTCGTCTTCGTTGTTGTCGTACCGATTGGACCGTGTGTGGCTGTTGTCGTACTTATTGGAGGGCTCGCCCAGCGAAGAACCAGCATCAAAACTGCACCTAAAAAAGCACAAACGTGGTACGTTAATGTATGCCTTTCTGCTGCCCACCTATTCTTACTTTTTTAATGCATTTGTTAGGTAGAGTTCATCTGTGATATCCTCCGTCTGTATGGCAATGCTTGTGGAGCTGCGTTGTGTGCCGCAAGAATGGCAGCGCTCTGAATAACTGTCCGGCGACTGTACATAATCTTTACGTGTCTCCGCCGACGGGTCATAAAACGCCGGATTGCGTTCTTCCACGCCTTCAAAACGCTCCACAGGCTCTGAAACGCCCCCGCCCAACTGGTGATGCGAACGCGAATTGTTACGGTTGCGTGTCAGACTTGTTTCCTGGGTGTTTTGTCTGGATACCGGGGGTCTGCCTGCTTTCGACTCCCGTACCTCAGAGCCCGCGCGGCGCATTGGTGGCATCCATTTGGGACGCACTGGTTCCTTGGCTGCCAGCTTTTCACTTGTGGTTTTCTCCAGTGAGCGCAGGCTCACTTTATTCTCCCTGAGAAAATTGCGGCCCTGAGTAGCTCCTACATTAAAAGACAGAATATAATAACCAAAACAAATTATACCACGGTTGCCATGACCGTGAAAGTTTCGAGAAAAATCTTACGCGGCACTGAAAAAATTCCCTTCAGCGTGGGTATAGGGCGAATTGATGTGTTTGACATGATCCAAAGGTTGTAACTAAATTCGGTGTTCTGTGTGTATATTTATTAGCAAATAAATATATTTTGTTGCAGCTAGTCAAACTGCGTCTTTGAATGTTTTGCACGATGTTCGATAACACAACTATCAAGGTGTCAGGGTTGATAACACGATATATGCAGTGCTGCCACCACGAAACATTTCCCGCATTTTAAATATTCAAAAAACACTTTTAAACAATTGCAGCACTTGGTAGATTGGTCAAAAGCCATGCTGCCGCAAATCGCCAACATAACGAAATGCTACGATGAGTGGGTCCATAAGCCAGTAGACAGGCCGCTGCGGCTCTTCGGCCCCTGGTATTTGGAAATGTTGACCAAAACGCCTTGGTGGCTGGTGCCGACATTCTGGATTCCCGTCATCATACGGTGTGCGTGGGAGGATGTTTACAGCAGTTGGCATGACAAGAGTCAGGTACGCATATCCAGTGTTCCAGTTTTTGACAATCTCCTAACAATTAATAAATATTTCAGCTGGCACATCTTACTGGCTACTTTTTCTTCGGCGTGCTCCTTTGGACATTTCTGGAGTACACTCTACATCGTTGGGTGTTTCACATTAAACTGAAGAGCAACAGTGGACCCTGGATATGCACGTTTCACTTCATGATCCATGGGCTCCATCACAAAGTACCTTTCGACTCTATGCGCCTCGTGTTTCCCCCGGTACCGGGAGCCATTCTTGCTATGCTAATTTATTCACCACTTAGTTTTTTCCTCATCCAACCGCGAGTTGTCCTGTCTGGCGCTCTCGCCGGCTATCTGTGTTACGACATGATGCACTACTACCTACACTATGGCAATCCATCTTTCAGTCACATGGTCCATATGAAACGATATCATTACCAGCACCATTTCACGCATCAGGACCTTGGATATGGTATCAGCAGTCCGCTGTGGGACGTTGTCTTTAAGACGCGTATTCATTTGAGAAAGCTTAAATACCAACTGCGTTGGTCTTAGCCATGCTAAAGCTTGGTCAAATCTTTTGCTATTTTAGAACAAATCGTTTAGATGTAAAAAGTAATCTGTAAGTTGTTAATACAAATGAAAGAAAGAATGAAAAAAATTGTGTAGTTTTAATTTGAATTGCCCACGCAGGTAGAGTGCGAGACCAAAGAAATAAAAACCTCGTGGGAAGAGAAAAGAATGAAAGGGAGATCTTTGGATAATAAGCATCTGAGTCGAAGACCGCTGGGAGCTTACGCTGCAAATTTTGGTGGGTAAAATTCTGGCATATCACTGTGAATACTAGCAGCGTTCAATAAAAGTATCCGTGATTTGTGCCAGTATGTTCTGCGGTATATAATATATCTTTCGACACATTTTTCGGTATATTTCGGGTGTTCAGGCGGTATTATTTTGATAAATTCGCGGTCACACTGGTACAATGACTATATGAAATTCGCAGTCGGTCGCATTTTACGCAAAATCAAAACTGTAAACAATTTGTCGATTTAATTTGCTTAAAGAGTAAGCTGTTTGTGACACAGACAAGTAAATTCTGTATTGTAAGTTTCTAAATCCATTTGCAGCTAATAACACGCCGAAAACATGTCTCGCGGAAGTTCAGCCGGCTTTGACAGACACATTACCATCTTTTCACCCGAGGGTCGCCTCTACCAAGTCGGTAAGTGCGCCTGTGGTTGATTGCAATTACTTCTCTAACGATAGTCTTTCTCCAGAGTATGCCTTTAAGGCCATCTCACAGGAGAACATCACCACGGTGGCCTTGAAGAGCGGCGATTGTGCTGTGGTGGCCACCCAGAAGAAGGTGACAGAAAAGAACATTGTGCCGGAGTCGGTGACACACTTGTTCCGCATAACCAAGGAAATCGGTTGCGCCATGACTGGCCGTATTGGTAAGCTACCGCTGTGTATTAATCTTCCGCATTTAAGCAATTACTTCTGAATCCTCAGCGGACGCTCGCTCCCAGGTCCAGAAGGCGCGCTACGAGGCAGCCAACTTCCGCTACAAATACGGCTACGAAATGCCAGTGGATGTGCTGTGCCGTCGCATTGCCGACATCAACCAGGTGTACACGCAGAACGCCGAGATGCGTCCGCTTGGCTGCAGCATGGTGCTGATTGCCTACGACGATGAGATCGGCCCCTCTGTCTACAAGACCGATCCAGCTGGCTACTTCAGCGGCTTCAAGGCCTGCTCGGTGGGTGCCAAGGTGCTCGAGGCCAACAGCTACTTGGAAAAGAAGTACAAGAACAATCTTTCCGAAGAGAAGGCAATCCAGTTGGCCATCACCTGTCTGTCCAGTGTCCTGGCCATTGACTTCAAGCCCAATGGCATAGAGATTGGAGTCGTCAGCAAAACTAATCCAAGCTTCCGCACTCTAGACGAGAAGGAGATCGAGGAGCATCTGACCAAGATCGCCGAGAAGGACTAAGTTCTGCCCGCTAGTTGTAATTTTTTCATATTTTCTAAAAACCCCCTAAATGGAACCGTGGTAAAATACAAAAATGCTCTTGGCCTTCATTCAAAAACAAGGAAAACGTAACCAATAGATTTATTCAGGCTCTCTCAAGCCTTCTTCTTGTGCACCTTGCCCCCATAGCGCATGACGAAGGCGTTCACGTCGAACTTGCGCTTGCATCCTTGATAGTTCATGTAGCGAATCTTCCCGAATATCGCACGCTCCTTCCAGCCCATATCGTGTATGCCCCCAATGGACCACATGCAGCCCACATAGCCGTTGGGATCGCGCCCGTCCAGACTGTACTTGTCGTTGAGCAGGATCGAGTATTCCAGCGCCTGCTCCGGCGTAGCCGTCCACTCGAGTATCTTCTTCGCCCAGTACATGCGCAGAAATCCGTGCATCTTGCCCTCTCGCACCAGCTGCAGCTGCGCGGAGTTCCACAGGTCATCGTAGGTGAGCGACTGAAAGACATTTGGGTTCCGGATGACGTTCAACAGAATTTACTATCAATAGAAATCGCTTTTTACCTGTTCGAGCTCCTTCAGAGTGTAGCATGGATCACGCTTGTCCTTGCGATGGGCTTCCAGGGATTGGTAGGCCCACGGGGTCAGACCTTTCAGGCTGTCATAGTTCTCATTGTAATAGCAGAAATTATCGGCCAATTCTCGGCGGACGATGGCCTCCTCACAGAACGCATCCGCCGAGGCTTTGTGCTGGCTGCGATAGCGTTGAACCTCCAGAACACAGCGCTGGGCCGAGATCTGACCAAAGTGCAGCCACGGCGAGAGTCCAGACAGCGCATCAACTGTGGGATCATTGCGCTTCTCGTTAAATTTGCCCAATCGACGGCTGCAGAACTCGTACAGTTGCAGACAGGCAGCCTTGTAGCCAGGTTTCGCCCACTGCACTTCGTCGACGTCCATGTCGCACTCCAGCATCGCGTATGCAGCTGGCCAGTCGATGGGCTTCACCTTCTTGCAGCCTTCCCCATGCGGATGCTTGATCACTGGCGGAAAATCGCTCAGGAACTCGCCCAACTTGGAGTTTATCTTGTTGCGTATAGTCCTGGCCGCGTACTCCTGTTTGTCGGAGGCCACCCAGAGCGGAACTACGTTGTGGGCATCCACCTGGGTCAGCGGCACGTTCTTGGGCAACGCCTTGGCCACATCCTCCACCCATTTTCGGGGAACACGAAGCGGCGCAAAGTCACACACGACCGCACCAACATTTTGGGAACGCACGAATTCTGGCAGACGCTCCACTGCCGGACCCAGCAGCAGGTGGAAGGGTATGTTCAGCTCCCGACACTGCTGTTCCACCTCCTGCAGGCCGCCCATCATGAATTTGAAGTGTCGAATTGTGGCATTGAGGAATTTCGGCACCAGGCAGAAGACCACTGCCAGCGGCAGCTCCAGTTTGAGAGCCAGTCGCTGCGCAAAGAGCAGAGCCCAATTGTCCTGCACCCGACCATCCCGCGACATCCAATAGACGACGCCGCCAGTGCACTTTTCGCCGACATCGTTTACCTTGGACAAGACGCGCACCCGTTTTTCTTGAAGGAGAACTCCTGGATATTTGTCGCTGTTTCAGATCGCTGCTGCTCTAGGTGGACGAGAAACTGCTCGAAGTTCTTGTATTCTGGCTTGGTTTGGCCGATCTTTGAGCGGGAGGCCACCGCTTCATCGCCACTGCTGCTGGTCTCCTCTGGTTCGGTGCTTTTCTTTTCCTTTTTAGGCACGTTTTTGGAGGCGCCTGCCGTGCCCGTCTTGGCGCGTTTCATTGTGTATATTGGGGCAAGCTGACGCACTAAATGTGATCCAACAATATAGCAACAGTTTAGGTTATTGAAATTTGTGCGCCAATAGGACGGAATAAACATGACGACTCTGCCCGTCGTGGTGGCAACTCTATCAGCTGTTCAATTCAAACTTAATTCAAATTCAAATGTTTTTAATATGCAGTTTAAGTGTGTGTGGGCTTTATCAAAAATATATTTAATGAGCAGTGTGAATCCATCATAATATGTAATAGTGCGAAAAAAGCTCCGAAACATAACAAAGTTCAAATTATTCGCGCCATGTCCAAATTGGTGGCAGTCCGATTACACGATAAATAAAGCTGCAAATACTATTTTTCTGGTTACATATATATAAATTTATTCAAAAATCATCATATTAGTTATATATTTATACAATCTGAGCTTAACATAAATACGATACTGAACAGACATTAACTTGCGGAATGGACTGGGGAGCAACACATGCATAGGTCTACCACAATTTGTCACTGAACACAATCTCCTTGAATATGCAGTCCTGTTTGGCAATGCTCACCATCGCCTTTTTGGACTTCATGGCGTCCTGGACCTTTTCGCGCACCTCGGCCGCCTTCACGTCGCTGCGTATGTAAAAGAGGCGGACGAGGTGGTCCTCTGTGAGGGACGGATAGCTGCCCAGCAAGGTGTGCAGATCGAGGACCAGCAGCTCAATGTCCGAGATGAGCAGCCCGGAGAGCGTGGTGATGAGATCGAGCGGCGAGTCGCTGAGCGAAATCTTGGGGGCAATCTTCTCGAAGAAGAGCTTGAAGCGCTTGGCCTCCTGTTTGATCTTTCGGGTGATGGCGTCGCACTCGACGCGCGGCTTTGAGAGGCGCTTGGAAAGGAGGGCACGGATGTAGCGCTTGGCCAGTAGCTTCTGTGCCTCGTTGATCACCATCTCAAAGTTGTTGGGCCGCAGGTGGTTGTAGTCTTGGAAGTAGTCGTCCAGTGTCACGCAAATGGTGTCCACAGACATGCTGCTGGCCAGCCACTTGACGGTGAACAAGTCGTGGAAGTGACACTCCATGTCCAGGAAGGCCTCCTCCAGCAGGTAGCTGGCGGCGTGCGCTCTGATGCGCTGGAAGGTGGCCAGCAGGCGCCCAAAGTCCTCGTAGTGCTCTGTGCGCGACTTGGGCCAGTACAGCTGCTTCATCTGTTGCGCCAGCTCCACCATCTGTTGGCTGTTGTTCACAATGGTGATGATGTAGTGCGTAAAGTACTTGATCTGATCCCGGTTCCGGAAGTGGTGCTCCTTTAGCTCGATGACGTTCTTTAGGTAGGTCTGGCCGAAGATTTCCACCTGCTGTATGCTCATCACGAGCGCCTTGAACGTCAGCTCCTGGTGTATGGTGTTTGTGACCTGCAGATGTTGGTCGATCATCTGGAAGATGATCACCGGCGCCGAGGTGTGGTAGTAGTGCTCGTCCTGGTCCGGCACCGTCTCGGAGAACCACTCCACCTTCTCCGTCTCGGCTGCCTTGGTCATCCACTCCTGGTAGTTGCGCTGCATATTCTGCAGATACTCATCCTCCAGCGCCTTCAGATGCTCGGGCCGCAGCAGGGTTCCAATCAGCTTGTGCACATCCACATTTAGGTCCGGATGCGACATGAGCTCAGCTCCCGGATACGTGTGGGTCACCCAGGCCAGCATAGAGACGTACTCGTTGCCCTCTAACCCGGATCGCACAATGGTGTCCAGCTGGAAGCGAAATGGATTAGATCCAGGGACAAGCGGATCCAAATTGGATTACTCACATAGCTTGAGAGGCCTTCGTGGTAGAACTTGACGTACTCGTTGAATATATCGTAGTGAGGCGGAAAGCAGGGCACGCATAGCGACTTTACTACGCGCAGATCCTCCAGGATGATCTGACGCAGGATCTCCAGGTCGCGCACCAGCCACATCTTGTTGTCAGTGCGCTCCTCCAGCTTGGAACCCTCGATGCGCGTTGCGACGGACGACTGCAGCACGTCCAAGATCATCTTGCGCCACGCCTTTGGGCGACCGGGAGGCAGGAAGCCTGTCACTTTCTGCTGCTGCAAGGCAAACTGGTCGTTCTTCTCCTCGCGCTCAATGATGCGGAGAGCGGTCACTATGACGGTTGGCTTCTTGCGCACCGTGTTCAGGGTGCGGCTGAGAATCAGGCGCAGTTTCTTCTCCAGCGCCTGCGACACGGTGTCTACCTTCTCGAAGTGGCGTTTCAGAGTAATCTTGTCGGAGGCGTGTTGCTTCGGCTGCTTGTGCAGCTCGTACAGCAGATCGTCGCGTGAGTTCTCCAGGTCGGCCAGGCACTGGTGGGCATTCAACAGTTTGTCTTCGTCGATTAGCCCCATTGTCTTCTGCACACTGGCGTCCACATTGAAGATGTGCTTCAGGTTCTCCATGGCCGTGGCATACTGCGAGTGTTTGGTGTTCTCCTCACGCACCACTTCCAGTGCATCGTACACCTCGGGCACGCCCTGCAGCAGATTCTCCACATCATTCATCCGCCGGCGCACCTCGCGCACATCCTGCATACACGTCTCCAGCTGCTTTAGCCCCACCCGGACGCCGTCCAGCTGGTTTTGCATTCCTGTCTTCAGCAACGCCTCCACGGATGCCTTCTTGCGGGCGATCCGGTGGCGGTACTGCTCCACTTTTTCCAGCTGCCCCGGACGCTGCAGCATGTTCTGTATGTCCTTGAGCGCAGCCTGCCGCGCCTCATCCTCCAGTTGCTGCAAATCCATCTTGTCCTAAATGTTATGTTTACTTTTTTTTCCAGAAATAAATAAAGTCCAATCAGAATGGTTTATCGGCATCGAAAATACTAAATACCAGCGAGCGATAATTATCGGCCAAACGAATTGCTTTGTTTATTTTCTTGCAGCCAGAAATTTGAACAGAAAACTTCCAACATGAGCGCAGGCAGCGAAGATATTCTGCAATTTGCTCCCTGGGAGTCGTTTGTGTCCCCCACATTCTGGCACAAGCTGGCTGAGCTTAAATTGGACTACGATCGCTTGTCAGATGCCCAACGTCCCATTTCGGGCCACTACACAAACAGAAAGGCCACGGGCTGTCTCTTGGAGGCGGACTACACATCGTTCAATAGGTAGGACAAGGCTTCTCTCCCCATGCTTCGTTCATATTCTACCCGCATTTTTCACCCACAGTGCCGCGCAACCACCAAAGTTTAGTCATGCCGCCGTTGGAACAATCTACAATAAAAACACAATTGAAGAGTTCAAGGCCCTGGACAAGCTGACGCTGCTGTCTGATGAGGGCAAGAAACTGTTGGCTGATATGTGCAGCGACCGTGTGGCAAGTGATCCCAGCCTGCTGACTCGCTTCTTTGTTCTGTCCTTTGCGGACCTCAAGTGCCACAGCTACTACTACTGGTTCGCCTTTCCGTGTCCCTTGACACCCACACTTAAGCTGCAAAGGGGCGTGACAAGACTAAAAGATCTGTCGAATAGCAGCAAATATGTAGAAGCCCTGCAGTCGCTATCCCCTGAATCGCAGAACTTCTTCATCCTGTATGCCAACGATGAGCAGGCTGAGGCTCGCAGCTTGAGTTCTCTGGATGAGAATGAGGTGGAACACTATTACTTTGGCTTTGCCGATCCCAGCGAGTACGAGCATCCGGCTTGGTTGATGCGCAACTATGCTGCCTTTCTGCTGCAACGATAGTGAGTAGTGTAGTCGTAGTTAAATGCCAATTGTAATTGTAATTCTCTTTCTTAGTCCCAGTTTTGTTGGGAAAACGCTCAGGTTTCTGGGCCTACGATACAACCAACAAATGCAGATGGACGACAGTCTGATATGGAATGTGGTCCAAAACGAGGCGTGCGACTTAACTAAACCCGAAGATGTGAAATTTGTTGGCTGGGAACTGAACAAAAATGGGAAAATGGGTCCGCGAATGGTGTGCATGAGGGACAGCATGGATCCAGCCAAGTAAGCTGACAACTTCAATGATTACTATTTATATTTACACCTTTAATTGCAGACTGGCCGAGAACTCTATTAACCTCAACTTGAAGCTGATGAAGTGGCGCCTGGTGCCAGATCTAAACCTGGAGATCATTTCACAAACCAAATGCCTTCTCTTTGGCGCGGGTACCTTGGGCTGTGCCGTGGCTCGCAATCTCTTGGTAGCTACTCTTCGGGGGCGACTAAAACCGAGCCATTTATTATTCTTTGTTAATTGTAGTCTTGGGGCTTCAAACGCATAACTTTGATGGACAGCGGAAAGGTGGGGTTCTCCAATCCAGTACGCCAGAACCTCTATACGCATGCAGACGCCGTGGCGGGCAATCGGATGAAGGCCACAACAGCTGCCCTAAGACTACGCGACATAAATCCTTCTGCCGAGACCGTGGGGCATGTGCTGGAGATACCCATGCCGGGCCACACCATCGGGGAGTCGCTGCGTGCGCAGACGGAGCAGAGCTTGCAGCTGATTGAGCAGCAAGTGCAGGCGCATGATGTCATCTTTCTGCTCACCGATTCGCGTGAGAGCCGCTGGCTACCGACAATGCTCGGAGCGGCGTATCAAAAGGTAGCAAAACGAGTGAACTTCGCCCACGCAGAGTAATGGCGTAACATTCTGACCCTTTACAGATTGTCATCAATGCGGCGCTGGGCTTCGACAGCTATTTGGTGATGCGGCATGGCAGCACCCGCGATATGGCCGGCGACAGTGGGCGGGAAATCGAGGGGCTAAAGTGCATCAATGGCAATCAACTGGGATGCTACTTCTGCAACGATGTCACGGCGCCCGGCAATGTAAGTGGACTCGGTTAACGTTTAAAACATATATTTTCAGACTTCGTTCACTGGCCAGACTACACAATCGATGGTTTCCGCTCTAGACACACTCGTAGTCGTGGCGCGAGTACTTCTCGAATGCAGTGCACGTGGGATCGCCCGTCTGCAGGTGGTCCACGCCAGTTATCTGCAGAACCAGGCCCTTTATGCAGGTCACTTTGAAGCCCACTAAGTTCATCATGGCATTGGGCGTGCGCCAGGCATAGCTGAAGAAGTTGTATCCATCCACAGCGGTGAGAACTTCTCGTTCCGTGAAGGCCAGAGCCAGCTTGAACTGCTGATTGAATACGAACGGAAAGCCCCCATGGCGCTCTTCGTTTCCGAATCTGGAATTTTAGTTGAAGTGGTCAGAAATATGCCGAAAAAGGCGACTACTCTACCGACTTACTCAAAGTTCTTGGCCATAGAGTTTCGCACCACCAGCTTCTCGTCAAAGCGTATGCTAAAGTGCAGCTCCTCGCGCTTGGTGTCCGAATCCATAAACTTGATGATGAACTGTCCCCGCTTGTTTTCGAAGCAGCGCGCCGTTAGGACGATCACATGCCCCGGACTGAACAGTATGGGCTGATCGTTGCTGAAGGCCTTGAAGTAGTCCGAGGCGTGTATGGCGGGCCACGGATTGGGAAAAACGGTGCGATGGTCCACCTGCTTTATCACCTGTATTTGGTCGCGTATCTCCAGTGCCCGAATGGCACTCAGCGGCATGCGATAGCGGAACGTGCAGAACTCCCGGCTGTTGATGGAAATGTGAAAGCTATCCTCGCAGGCCAAAATGTAGACCATGAAGAACTCGCCGCTCACAATGGGATTCGGCAGCGTTACCGTGTCCATGACCGCCGACTCCTCCTCGCCCCAGACGCCGTTCACGCGGGCATTGCGCACGATTGTGTCAGTGCGGAAGTAGCAGGAGAAGTGCAGACCGATGTCAGCATCTGGATCCACGGTGCTCTTGGCAGTGGAGAGGTCTATGTGGAACCTGGCGGGGGAGAACCATTACCATTCGGGCATTAGTCATATCAGCAACTAACGAAACGATAAGGAACCATGCTCTACATTCCATTAGTCATGTACTGAGAAGAAATTCTTGTACAGCTTTGCGGAGCAGAGCGGAGCTCACCTGGCAGCTCCATCGATGGTCTTGGCGACGATCTCCAGCACATGGCCAAACTCCAGCGGATGCGACAGGTTTCCAGCGAATTCTGTTAGCATTATTTTCAATTTTTAATTAGAGGTGTCCGCGAATCGGGAATCTAACTTCTCAGGCTCTCAATTGACACTATTCCGTACCGAACCAATGAAAACAATATCAGAAGGTTTCTTTCGGAGAGCGTGTCCAATGGAGAGCCGAAATTTTATCTAATCAGCGGCAAACTCGCTCGGGACCGTTCCCAGTGAGGAAAAACAGTTGCACAAGCACCACAAGCCCCACTGGGCATTGCGTTCTCCGCTTTACTTTGTTTTAAATGTACGAGAATTGTTATTAACTAATCAAACAGAAAAATTGTGCTCTCGCACGCTCCTCAGTTATCTTACCGAACGGCGGCGGCGTCATCTTTGGTCGCTGGTCCCAAGTTTTCGGCTGCGTTTGTTGACATTGGCAAAGCTCTGTCTGCCCTGGAGGGAGGGGAAGCTTTTAAGCTCGTTTATGCAGTTGAGTAAAAGCATTTAAGAGTACCTCTCTATGTCTGTCTCTTTCCAGTCGCTCAAAGATCGTACTTTGGATCAACAGTGCACCGTGACACGACCCGGTGTCTCCAACATCGCCGCTAGCTATGCGGTGGAGCTGCTGGTGGCCCTGCTGCAGCATCCCCAGCGGGAGCTAGCCCCGGCCTACTACGCCCAAACCGGAAGGCAGCAGACGAGTGAGGATTCCGGCAAGGTCCCCGAAGGACTGCTGGGCATCCTGCCGCACTCCGTGAGGGGAATGCTCTGCAACTATGAAAACATCCTGCCAGCCACGCAAAAGTTTGCACAATGCATTGCCTGCTCAACGGTAAGAGTTATAAGCGGCTTGTAAAGTATCAATACAACTTCCCTCCATTTTACAGGCAGTTTTAAGTGAATTTAAGAACGAGGGACATGCCTTTCTATTTAAAACTTTTGAAACAGCCAAATATCTAGAGGATTTGACGGGCATCTCGGAGTTCAAGCGTCTGAACAGTGAGGTTTGTGCCCGCATATATTAAGTCATTTGAATGTACAAATTACTGCAAATATCCACTTTTATAGATAATCGACTTTGATGATGCCGAGTTTGATATGTCCGAGGATGATGAGGATTAGTACTCCTTCTTTCTGAATTTATAGTAATTTCCTTAGCCAAGCATTTATACGCGTAGTCCAATGATCAATGTCTAAACCAAAATGTATGTATGCATATGCTTTATCTAGTCCTTAAGTAAATTGTGTTCTGTATATCTTTACATCATTTTAAACGATAAAATACAATTGAATGTGAAAACAGAACCTACATATTTCCTTTGTCGCCAGTGTCCGCTGTTTGCACAAATATGTTTTTCTGCTGATAAGAGGCAATCGTTTCAAATGCGCAGATATGGTTCTGATCTGTGGACAGCAGACAGTAACAGGCAGGAAAGATGAGAAATTCCCATCCATGTTACGGTTCACAAATAACAACATATTGTTTACACACTCCGATAATGATACGAGTGTGTGGTCAATGGAATCGTTATTTGGTGCATCATTCAAGGCGTTAACCAAAAACACCCAAAGAAGAATCATTTGCGAATCGAATCTGGCTAGAAATATGCTAATGATGCGCGACAGCATAATAGTTCATAGGTCAATAAACTGGAGAAGAATGGTCGGATAGAAAGCCACGAGCCAACGATGGCCTATGCTAATCAGACTTTCGATGGAGTACAATCGTTGAGTTTTGAGCCTCAATGATGCTAATGACATTCATATGGAGCTACTTGTATTTACTCGAATTAATCATGTATGTCACTCATTTGCTTTAAATAGAGCCAGGCCAAGCCAGGCCAAATGTGTCGAGATAAACAAACATCGCCAGCTAACACTTGACATATTCAGGCACCCAGCTCGAGGCCGTAAATATTTCAAAACTCATTATTTGACCCCAGGCAGCGCCGGGGCTTTGGCTGATGAAACCCTAACCCGAGAACGGCAGCAAAAGGCTCTCTCCATCTCTCTCTCTCTCTTTCTCCTTCTACGAAAACAACATCATGCCGAAAAGAAGAAAGACATAAGCAGAATCAATAGTTGAGCGAGTGAAATGCGCAGAGATATCTGAGTAGGCAGCATAAATTTTGGTACCAACTGAGCAAACAACAAAAAACCCCGATGCGAAGCTGGCGTTTCCACTCGCGGTCACGAAAAGCGCTCAAAATGCCGTTCGAGCCACTGGCGTCGTCGCCGCTGCCAAACGAAATGTCACTCGAATTGCGTTTTGAGTGAAAATGTTGTTTTGCAGGCCGTCATTTCCATAAATTGGTGAAAGATATCCAAAACTGGCACACAAACCCATCAGGCGCGAATCCAAGTGGTAGCCGAACATTAGTTGAAAACTGAAAAGTGCAATCCCGATCCTTGCTCCTATTACTCGGCTATATCCAAGTGTTTCGAAAATATACAAAGTTGTTCAATACCTGTGATTAGTAAATAAATATATATTCAAAATGGTAAGTCCTGGCAACCAATCACTTTCCCTAGCCTGATGCTGTACTGCAGTTTGTTGAACTTGAAAATTGGCCACCGCCATCAGCTTCGACAGTTTCGAAGCTTTAATTTCCTATTCAGTTTGTTAGACCTTATGTTGACGTAGTTGGTTTCGCAGTTGGTGCTTTTGCTGTGTTTTGGCCAGCCTCAACCTGTTGCGAAAGTCGGATGCGATGCCAAGCTGGCATTGCAAAATGTGTTATTTTTTTTTCAAATTCCATACCACCTTAAAGTGTGTGTCCATGATGTTGATGTTGATGATGATGTGGCACTCGAGCCAGGGGGCCATTAAAAATGTTATTACCATACAAATTCAAGTTCAGTTGATGACATTGTTGCACAAATGAAGAGTTACAGCTGCATACCCCAAAGACATTAATTACCTTTGTGTATTTAGCTGTTGGGGTTGTTATTGTGGAGAAAGTAAGGTCAGTTGAGTGTTTGTCTTAGTCATGAAAGAACTTCCTGAATCACAAAGGGATTTCTGGTGATCTGTCAGTCATTTTTAATGGCTTTCTGTTAACCAAATGAGTTGCAATTAAAGGAAATGTGGGACCTGAACCTGAAAGTATGCAATAATTTCCATTTCCTTACTTTAATCTCGATTTTAATCAGTTTTAATCATGATTAATGACCTCTCAAACTTTGCCCTCATTCGTGGTGAAAGTTCGCATTTTGCCAGCGGAATTAGAAAGTCCAGAGATGCTCGATTGTAGGAAAACCCAGAGGCTTACTAATTCTGATAAGAAATTCCATCAAAATATATGGTTATTACCCGTAGGATCAACACGAAAACACGTAAAAAGTACCGTTCGATTTTTGTCAATGCGTCAGCAAACAGATCGATCCGAGCAAATCCGAGCAAATCCGGCTATCAATGACCAGGTTGGTCATCTTGAAAACAACCAATGAATGCGAAGAGATAACAATAAATTTGTTTTTTATTTGCTAAGCGGCATTAACCTTTGCTCTAGAATTTTCGGCGCACACCATCTGTTGGGCGAGCTCCTGGCAACATTCGAGCCGAGTTGAGCCTCCGATTTTATTTCTACGAGTATATATGTATTGATTATATATACTATATAGACGGGGGGGATTGAATCGGATCGTACATAGGCAAATCTGCTATTGATAATGCCTCGGGCGATAATCGTGTGGTGTGTATTGTTATTGTTTTTTGTTTCTTTGCTCGTTTGAGACCTACGTACGAAGGCAGCAGATTACATAGCGGCAGGAGGAGGATGGAGAGTACAAATCTCCAGAAATTGTGGTGTCAGCGGCATCGTCAGCGAGCACAATCATTCAGTTGGAATTGTGATCTGAGGTAGAGCGTGTGGGATCTTTTGAATCTACTCATCGAGCGGCTAATTGAAATACTTACAAAACACTTGAGCAGCATTCAGCAATCAGTTATCAGCTATCAGCTATAATCTCAGCGCGTTCGATCCAATACAACGTAATTCATTTAAATCAATCACTTAAAGTTAGTTAGGCGGTAGTTTTCCATGCCCTTCAACATGCGGGACTGATGCATTTCCCCTTCTATTTCCAATTTGCTTATCACAGGTCAATCAAAGCAAATCGAAAATGGCCCTGTCCAAGATCGATGCAGAGATCGAGCAGGTCGATCAGGAGAAGTATCTGCGCCAGGCCACCAACTACTATCAGGCCCTGGAGAAGCCCCTCAAGTATGGGCCCGTCATCGAGACGATGGACCAGCTGATTACGGCCCTGCATCGCGAATTTGAGTCGAACTACGTAAACATCGAGATGGTCAATCACCTGATGCTCTCCTACAAGTCAAATCCCAAGGAGTGGCGCAAATACGCCAAGTTCGACCGTTACACCTACACCCGCAATCTGGTCGATGCCGGCAACGGAAAGTTCAATCTGCTGATCCTATGCTGGGGCGAGGGTCACGGTTCCTCGGTGCACGACCATGCCGACTCCCATTGCTTCATGAAAATGCTTAAGGGGGATTTGCGCGAGAAGCGCTACGAGTACCCCAATCGCCCCAACAACAAGGTCAGCAAAGAAACCAGCCATCCGCATAGCCACGAAGGGGACATTGACACCCGGGAGCTGGTGGAGATCGGCGAGACGCCGATTGCCGTCAATGATGTGGCCTATATTAATGGTGGGTACCAGCAGATGAGAAATTCCTTTGATCCCAAATCCATTACTTATCGTTTCATTCGCTTTGTTCCGTTCTTAGATAACTTGGGTTGCATCGTGTGGAGAATCCGAGTCACGCGGACACCTCCGTTTCTCTACACCTATACTGTCCACCCTTCGACACGTGCTCCGTGTTCCAGGACAACTGCAAAAAGACCACCGCCAAGGTCACGTTCTGGAGCAAGTACGGCGTCCGGACAAAACCGAATGAGCAATAGATCAACTGAAATCTGATTGCGCATCTGCATCCCCCCAAATACAGTTGTATATTGTTGTATATTGCTAAGAATCTTTATTATTAGATGTTTAGTGTGTGTGAGGGCTCCCCTAATGCTGAGAGAGAGCTTTGAGCTTGGCTGCACGTGAGCACTCACTAGAGAGAGAGAGAGCTCTCTCCCATGATGCCAGAACTTAGAGCCTTCACTCTTTCCTGAGAGTGTTTCCTTAATGTACATATCTTTAGTGTAAGCTATACCAAATATTCAATATATAAGTGACTTATTGACAATCCTTGAATGCCGTTTTAGTTTAGTTTAACAAATTCATAATTCGCAAAAAGTGGAATACAGTGTGGGTCCACGGAAATCACTAAGCGTCTTTGCTATGGGCAGTCAAGTTGGGTCTCTTCGGCGGACCACGGTCCAGGGTCTGACGAATCGACTTGAGCAGGCCCGGCAACAGGTTGATGTACTTGTCCACACAGTTCCCAGTGCAGTGCTCGAACAGATGTTGCGACCGGGACATGTCCTTGTCATTGGGATTATTCGGCATTCGCGAACGAACATCGCTGTTGCAGTCCTACGGAATATCAGCGCTGTTATGATCAAACATCATTCGCGTGTGCGAAACAATTCTTTTACCTTCACACAGTTCTGCAAACGGTTCTGGAACTGACCGAGCTCGTGCTGCAGATAGTCCTGGGCATCCATCAAGGGTCCGGCGCACTTCTCAATGCAGTTCTGTACACTCTCCAGCGTTCCGCGTTCGTCGTCGCAGCAACGGGCAGAACACCGATGCATTTTCGACTTGAATATTCAATCTCAGTAGGTTTTCTGCCCAGATGGAGGCTGGACTCACCTGCATGCGTCGCAAGTGGGTGCGGTACATGTCCTCAATCATGTCGCTAAGTGCGGCCTCCAGGCGCTTCTTCTGCTGGTCCACCATTGTGATAATCGAAAATGTTACAATTTGGATTTATGTACTGATAAAACGACAGAATTTCTAAATTTTTGTTTGTTTAACTAACAGGATTTGATGTATATTTGAAAGCGGGGATGTATGATTGAAAGGGGTAACATAAATTTTGTCTTTGAAAGTGTACTGAAGTGAATCCATCGTTTAGTTTGTATACACAATAATATCCAGAAAAATGCACAAAAAAACTCAACAACTAATGGGAAATGTAAAAATTGCAACCAGATCCAAGCGAATTAAACTTGTGGTATGGCCTCAGGTCCCTTGGACAGAACTTTCTTCATTGTTTTCATCATGCTGGGTATGAGACCCACATGCTTGTCCACACATTGGATGGCACAGCGCTCGAATTGATCCGTGTACTTGGCGATTTGATCCTCGCTGGGAGTGGGCGGCATTTTGACTTTGACATCATCGTTGCATTGCTGTCGAAAGGGACTAACATGAATATCTGGTTTAATCTAGACGCCGCTATTGGGCTTACCATGACGCAACGCTGCAGCCTGCCCTGAAATTCGCCAAGCTCGTGCTGGACATAGTTCTGGGCCCGTGTCATGGGGGTCGAGCAGCGGTCCACACACCGCTGCACACTGTCCACGCTGGAGGTGTCGTCCTGGCAGCATTTCGCCGCGCACAGGTGCATTTCGTTCTGTTGGAGGGGAAACAATATCGTTACTTCCGTCAGTTTTTACTCAGCTGACACTCATACCTGCATTTTGCGTAGGTGTGTCTTGTCCATGTCGTCGATCATCTCCGTCACGGCGGACTCGATGCGTTGGCGCTGCTGCTGGATCATCATATATGTAAGTTATTTAATTAATTCTAACAATTGATTTCGTAATAAAATAGTAAAATGCCGGCACCACGGACAGCGTGTTTTGTAATTTTAAAGGCAGGGATGAAATCGATATATTTTTATTAGTGCTGGCAAAAGAACTATTTGTGGCATCCCTGGCTTCCGATATTTCGATTTTTTAAGACTTTTATGACAAAAGTTGATCGATGGTTTTAAGACTTTATTTTTTTTTATATACTAAATTGTGACACCCTGTACGAGTTGAATGTGTGGGGACAAAACCAAACGGGGCTAATTTTTGCTGCTTTTCTTTCTTACAATAATAATCAATTAAAACGATGTCTGTGCTGCGCAAAATTGGACGAGCCGGGCTCCACGTAAATTCCTTCGCATCCAGGCGCCCGTTGTCGGTGGCCACGCGTGCCTTCAGCAAAGAAACAACCCAGGCTGAACCACCGTCCTCCGAGGATCAACCAGAAAACAGCAGCAAAGGTGGTTTTGCTCGTGCCTTCGACAAGTACACGGCTCCCGCAACGCCAGAGCAGCCGGAGGTGGACAATCAAACCTTTGCCTCCCTGCTGCGCAACTCGAAGTTCGTAGATGTAAGTAGACTCCAGGCATCCGGCGGGTTTATGTAATAACCTCTTGATTGAATAGCTGGGCAGTGCGGAAGGCAAGGTGGTGAGCGGCAAGATCTTTCACGTTGTGGAGGATGATCTGTACATCGATTTCGGCTGGAAGTTCCACTGTGTATGCACGCGGCCATCCCGCAATGGCAGGTAAGTGCAGGAAACTCAAACTTACTTCATTCGGATATGTTTAAACTAAATACACATCGCTTTGCAGTGACTACGTGCGCGGCTCTCGCGTTCGCTTGCGTGTCAAGGATCTGGAGCTGTCCACCAGATTCCTGGGCTCATCCAAGGACATAACCATCCTGGAAGCAGACTGCCAGCTTCTCGGTCTGATATCCACTCCCACTAGACAGGGAGCAGCCAGAGCAACGCCCAAATTGGATAATATTCTATAGAATTTATTCTAAAACATGTAGAGTGCATTAAACAAAGTGTTTGTTAAGTTAAACTCCCGTCTGTGGTGAACTGAAACACCTCGTAGTGATGGTTGAGCTCCTTGACCGCGTGCAGCTGAAACCGTGTGACCAGGGCTCCGTTGTCCGATGGCCGCAGGAAGAATATGCGCTTGGCCCGGCTGTGCACAAAGGCCATCGAGCACATGAGGCAGGGCTCCTGCAGCAGATACACATCGTAGCCTGTGCAAAGGTACGGTCCGTACTTGGACAGATTATCGGCACCTTGTGCTTGTTCTGCATCCAAAAACACCTGCTGCTGCGGCTGACACTTTCTGGGCATCTCTGCTCCGAATTTCAGGTCCTGGTAAGACTCGTTCTTTTTCAAGTAGTCGTAGTATGCCTTGGGCAGTCCTCGCAACGTTGTTTCGGCCTTCTCTTGGTCCTCGACAAAGCTGATGTCGCTCTTCAATGCACCTCCTTGCTGACTGCGCGCCACGAAATCCACCAGCAGCATGCTGCAATGTTCATGTGCCTGGGCGCTGTAGGGTTCACTGGCACCAGCGATGGACACAATCGTAGACTGGCGCGGATCCACACAGATGCCCACTGGCCTGTCCTCATTCACATCCGTGGAGAGCCTAGTCAGTAGTTGCGCCATGCGCTTGTGGAAGATGCGCTGACTGACCGAGAAGTTGCTGCCATTTCGCAGCGACTCCGAATAGTGGTTCGGATGGAACTTACAGGGCCAGTGCAGGGTCATCTGTTCGTATTGCACCCGCAGCTTGGGCATGCGGGCTGGCACCTCAACGACCTTCACCTGATGGCAGAGTGCGCGAAGTACATTTGCGGAAAACGCGTACCGCTGCAGATGCTCCTCCAAGGTCTCGGCATCTCCAATGTCCGACGTTGGGCAGATGAGAACATTGCGGTCGTGGACGCGCTTCAAATGCTGGAAGCGGGGCAGTTTCTGGGACAACTCCTGTATGACGGACTGCAGTTGCTGTTTCGTCTCCAGCTGGCAACTGTGGACCTTGATGAGGGCTATCTCATTGTATTCATCGGACAGCACGGCTTTGATTCCCACGCTGTCCTCGTCGGTGGGGCTTTGCCTGTTGCGTTTAACAGGTGGTGGGGAACCGCATGTGTCCATTACTTTTTTAATATCTCGCTCTAGTCTATGGCCATTTTGGCTAGTTGAACTGCTTCAGATATTGTCCAGTGCAGGATTGGTTATTTGAATAAATAAATAAGAGAGAATCGGGACGCACTACCAGCAGTGTGACCGCGAAAAGATCGGTCAAATATACCGTCCAGAGTCTGAGGAAATATACCAAAATATACCTTAAAATTTTAAAATATACCGTTAATATATGGTCATATTCCTCGATTTTGAAGTTCGTATAACTAGGACTCTTAGCACTTATCATATATTAAGTTATTAACTTATCTTTAAAACAGAGACGGAGTAGTTTCTGCACTCATTGGAGATTGAGATGACAAATATTGCCTAAATTCTATAATATCCTTTTCCCAAGGTATGTCCGGCAGGGATTCATTGTTGCAACAAAAATGTTGGCACATTTTATATGTATTAATAATTTGCACCAACTGTCGCTCCCACCACGGAAAAGAGGGGAGTTAGAGTAAGGGAATGTCAGCTAAAAAAAAGGCAGTCATTTGGAAATCCATTACGAATACACCATCGCCGAAAATGTGATTCTAATTGGAATTATGTTTCTCATCGTTTGCGATGTACTTGCGCGCATTTTTAATTGAATATAACCAAAACCAACTCTGTTAGCATTTGTTCGATTTGAAAAACATAAAAATTGTGCGGTTAGCTAATACTCAAACACAAGTGAAAATTGTTACTGTAATTTCTTATAAAATGTGTTTTTTAAGCTCTTTCTTCTTTTTGCTGTCTTTGTACTTCGGGTGCCTGATAATTGGAGTTACAGGGCTGATCATTGGTGTCGTGGCCCTTTCCATTGCCGTGTGTAAGCTTTTGCTCCAAACAAAACAAGAGGCGGTTTGGTCGCTTGCCCTTATTTTCGCGTTGTTGTATTTGGGGGCAAAGGTGCTTCTGTTAATGGGCACGTTGTGGGTGAGTTTTAAAGTATTTTATAATACGAATCTCTTAAGATTGGCAAACGGTTACCCACAGCACTTGTGCTGGTCCATACTCATGTCCTTCGTGGTCAGCGTGATTTGCGTTTTCCTGATCCTGACCATACTCATTGTCGGTTTTTCTAATACCACGAACCGCGTACAGCTTATGCTATGGATTGTCATGATTATACGTAAGTCCCTTCATAAGACTTTCTTTACCTATACCCTGGATAATAATTAATAATTCCCGTCTTCCACAGTGGAGACATACTATTTGTGGGTAATCATCTCGCATTGGCACAACTGTTGGTCGGGCGTAGACCGGGTTGAACTATAAGCTCAGCACTACAAAATTTCCAAATTGTTATTAGCGAATTTTACAATTGCGTAGAGTAAAATATTTCAAAAATAACGATTTATTTATGTACCGCCAAAACAGGTCGTTAACTAAAACTTTTATACTCTGCAGCCCCAGCAACATAAGCGGCGTGCTATACAAACCATACCTCACCTTTGCTACAAATATGCCATGATTGCTGCATAGTATGTTGAGAAAGGGTGAGCCAAGCCTTGCATGCGGAATATTTCTAGTCCGTTTTGCCTGTGGTCCATGCCTTTTTTTCTGCTGCAACACACGTTTCTTCCGGAGCAACATTCTTAGGCCACCAGCAACATCAGTCAAATTTCGGTATATTTTATCGATAAGTCCGCGGTCACACTGCTTGGCGCCCAAATGAATCTCACAAATTTTTCGCCGCGAACAATGAAGCAACAGAGTGTCGGCTTTTCAGAAAGTACCGTTGAAATAATTTTCGACTTTTGAATTGCGCGCGTTGAACGATCGTTCTGTGCCGGTGCATTTTTCATATTGCGCAAAAATGAATTTATACCCAATCCTCCGCTGGGTCGGCCTAGAGCTTTGAATGCCGTTCAAGGCGCATGCGTGCGTTCTCCCCCGTGTGTGCGTGTGTTTTATTTTCGTCAATTAGAAGTAACGGTTGCACGGGAGAAACTGGAAAATCAACGAAGCGCACCCACCAGTCAGCCGCCCGGCACCCGACGCAGAGTGCACACACCAAGATACATTTGTATCTGTAATTTGTGAATTTTCGGTTTTCTTTACTTCGTTTCTGTTCGTTCCGTTCCGTTTCGTTGTTTCGCTGCTGCTTTGCGCAACAAGTGTGTGCCTCGCCCGCCTCCCAACACGAAGCAGAGGCAAGACGAAGAATAATGATCAATTTAATTCAATCAGCGATCCCATCAACCTGCAGCGATCGCGATCCCATCCAACCCAAAACCATACAAAACCAAACAGATCTGATCCGATCCTCGTGTGTGGCAAGTGTAAGAGAATCTAACGAATAAGAGTGGCTGCCAGTGCAAACAAATAGAATCGAGTCGAATCGAATCGAGCAAACAGCAAATACTAACAATACCTCCAACAATACAAACGCGTTCCGTGAGCCGGTTTAGTCATCCGCGAGTTCCGAGAATCCCATTGGTGGGGGGCGAGGAACTTTGCAAAAAAACGTAACTTTTGATATACATTCCCAGCCAGAACAGCTGTTGTTGAGCTTTGAGCGCTGCTTACCTGTCTGCCACTTACCCTGAAGCTCCGTGTAGCCGTGTAGGCCAGGTGATAAGATAGCTACGCTCTGCTCCGTTTAGCGATTCGAGCGAAATACCAACAGAACGAACGGGCCAAGAAAATCGCACAGTTTGCGTTGTGTTTAAAGTAAAACTCGCGGCATTATCTTATCGGCTGACCATTGATTGGGCTTTACCCTTTCCGCTACATTCCGCGTTCTGTTCTGGGTGAAGTAAGGTGAAGTCATTTGCGCAGCCATATTAGAACGGCCCGCAGACTGTGGAGTGGGTTGCTCTGGCAAGGCCTTTAGTCAGCGCCAGTCTAGATACAATATCTATATCCCATATCTACGGGAATATCTAATGCCGCCAGTGCAAAGTGCTGCAAGGAGAAACAACAGAAGCACCCAACCAACAGTGAAGAAACCCATTCCCAGTGCTAGTGCCAGTGCCAGTACCAGTCGCTCTGCAATCTTTGTCTAAATTTAGACAAAGCTAGAGCCAACCTAACCAAACCAATCCAATCCAAACTGAAGTGAACTGAACAAGGCCTTCTGGCCATATACGATTGTAAATCAAGTATTTGGCCCCCAGAAGGAGGAGCAGAGCTGCAGAAGAAAGCCAGACCAGGCCAGGCCAGGCCAGACCAGGATGGACATAGAATCGGATTCAGACACCTCCGAGAGATGGGAGGACTTTTTTGGTAAGCGGGAGGGATCACTGAACTTCTTTTTTGCGGATGGCGATGGCCGCTGGCCGTTGGCCGATGACTCAACATTGGGACCAAGGAGTTGGGGGGGAGCTCTACGCATTCCTGTAGCGCCTCGATGTCTTCTTTGCCCGAATATGGACATGCGTATAAGAAGACACCATCAAGAGTTTTGCTTCTTTGGTCACTGCTGGACGGGACAGGCACTGGCCAATGCATTTTGGTTCTGTTCTCGGGGTCTGCACGTTTCGTTCCCATAACTGTACACCATCCCATGCCATACCGTTCACCCCATAACACCCCAGCCCCCCAAGTGGGGGACCATTGCGTGAATTGTGGCTCGCAGTTTCGCAGTTTTGGAGTTTCGCTTGGGTTCGGTGTAACGGGTTCGCATTGTTTCTGCATTTTCTGCTTTTCGGCATTATTTAAGCGCTCGAAATGTCGGCTGTAATGAAATTTAATGATAATACATAATTTCAGGCTTTTGACCCAAATTACAATTGTGCTCAGGGAGGCCAGCGCTGAATGGTGGATCGGGGGAACGGGTGTCTGATTGAAGAAATAAGGTCTTGTTGCTTTGCATGAGATTTGCAATTTATGCTCTTGGGTGGTGGTCGCACCATGGCGAATACAACAGACCCAGTTTGTTGACCCACTTTACATATTTATTACTTTGATTTGCTTTTTATCGAGCGGTGGATGTGGAGTGTTTTGGCAACAAAATATATTCGATATATCCGTAACGAAGATTAAGGCACATATATTGTAATAGCGTAGAAGAAATATATCTCAAAAGTCGGAAATTTCCCATAATTAAATAAATAGAAATATCTAGTAGCTGCAGTGGGAGTAGCGGGTATTCCGTAGGCCGCAAGACTTTGTTCCGTTAAACTATGGAAGGGCAAATGCAAAGCTTTCGTTCAATTAGTGCATTAGTCATAAGTGTTTTCAGAGTGTATGTGTGACCGCGTGCGTGTGTGTTCTATTGACTTTGTATTTTTTTATTTTTTTTTTATTGCACGTTTCGTTTGCTATGTTAGAGCTATGTTAGATAACAGCATGCACGCCACTTTAACAGCGTAGATTGCATTGCTCTTTAACAGAGCATTGATTGATCGTGCCTATATGAATTATATATTCATGTATTGTACCAATGAATCATGCTTCGGATCGTACAGAGGGGTTAGAAATTGTCAGACTATCGTTTCAGCAGTACAGTTATAGTTCTCCCAGATAATGAACACTTACATGTAGAGGCCTGACATTTCGTTTATATAAACATTTAAACATTCTGGTGTGCTGTCGAAAAGTCAAACGTAAAGAGCGTCTCCACTCCAAGGGGAACCTAAGTTAACTCCCGACTCCCGAAATAGTAGAGCGAACCCGTTGGAAGACATTGCCAGCAGTTGACCGCATGTGGTATCAAATGTCACCCATGTCTCCTGCCCCTCTGTTTGTTTGCCTCTTCAATTTTCACTGGCACTCGAAAAACAAACACAGCCGTACGGCTACCCTCCTGAAAGAGGAAGATACTTTTCGTCTGTTGCTGTTGCTGCAAGTGCAGGGGGGCAGGTCAAGTCTTTGGGTTTGAGTTTGAGTTACCTTTCATAACCGAACCAAGAGGTAAGAGGCAAGAGCCAACCACAAGCAGCAGCACCACGGGAGTCGCCATCGCCATCGTCTTTGCAATCGGAGTCTCCGAGTCGGAGTTCATTCGATATTGTTATTGATTGTGATCTGAAGAAACCTTTTTTGGGCTCTTCTGCGGCTTGTGTCGTACCCGTCTCCGTCTCCGTCCCCTGCACCGTCACGTTTTTCATGTGACATTTATTTGGCTGGGGGTTTTCTTTTCATCTTTTATTTATTTAGACACACTGCCAAAAGCAAATATGTATGTATATATATTAACTAATAGATATTGATAGTGCGGTTGGGGCAGCAACCAGCTGATAAGATTCCCCATACACTACATTATTGACTTTGTGATAGTGCCGCCGACAAGGCCAGAGACTCTCTGGTATGCGACTCGGACTCCCAATTGAAATTAACATTACTCTGGCGGTTAAGAGGTCAGTTTTTGCATTGCTCCACTTCCGCCCGGAGACCAGCCCAGCAAAGGGTGCGGCACTTGCCCGATGCCAAAGAGCAGCAGATCTTAATTAAGGCAATTGACAAAAGTTCAACAAATTGAGCCAAAAAGAGTTTGGTGTCATAATCGAGAAGAGTTCATTGGCCAAGTGGATACAAGAGTATTACCTCACCCTCACGCCTGCGGCTCTGCTTGGCTCTCGACTCGCGTAGTCCCTCTCTAATTGCGGCTGTCGGGGTTGCCTCCAACTCTACCTACTTACCTTAGAGGTGGATGCAGTTGTGGACCCAAAGCCAGAACCAGAGTCAGAGCCAAAGACAGACCATGCCAGTGCTTTTGATGTGTGTGTGGGCAGTAAGTCGGCGTTTGTTGACGTCTGTTGATGTCTGTGAGCCTTGTCTGCAGTGCGTCCCGCCGCCAGCCAGCCAGCCAGCCAGCCAGGCAGCCACACGCCGATCGAGTGTTCTCTAATTGCGTTTCTCTCAGTGCACTCAGTGCAAGCAGACGCTTTCCATGTGGGCGTTGCGGAAGGTCGTAAAACCTGAGTATTGTGCACGCACGTCCCGAAAGGTTTTTCTGAATGAAGCTTAGCGTCTGTCTTTCGGCTTTCGATCTCTGGATGCTCTAACCCCAAAACGGGCTTAGATATTTCATGGCACTCGGCAAAAGACTAGTCTGATTATTTAGAGTAAAACTATTCATTTCCAGGAAAATCATCTTTCGAAAGGGTATTTGAGATCCTGCTTCCTGCTTGCCACATCTCACATTTCTCGTTCTTTAATGCCGCTGTGGTGGGACTCTGACTTTAATGAACGCTTTTGCGGCATGGCCTGTGACTCGGCAACCCGCTCACAATTCTATTTGGCAGCAAATTTATAACTTCCTTGCACAAAATGCCATTTGGTTAGACGGTTTACGCCTACCCCTGCGGAGCCTGCGGGGCACTTAAGCCGCTCAGAATCTTCGGGGCACGTGTGAGTGGCACGCTCGTATCTATGGATAGCTCGTGACTCATTTTGCCCCGACACGGAGAGTCATCAGTGGCAGTGACAAGCTTTCGGGTGAGTCTCGCGGGAGAGCTTCGTTATCAGCTTTGCTTTTGTCGTTTTTGCTTTTTTGTTTCGTTTTCTTTCGTTTTCTAGTGAAAGTCACCGTTATTGTCATTGTGAGAGTGCACTCCAGCTATCTCCCTCTCTCTTCCGGCTGCTGATCTCTCTGCGATCATTCCATTTCACCGAGCATTGCAGGCGGCACGCATGCGCCGTGACAACGACTTTAACAGAATCTTTCACGCTTCAGCAGCATATCTCTCTCTCTCTCTCTATTTCTCTGCATCTATCTGTGGGTCTCCTTTACACTGACACACTTTCGCTTTCGCTGGCAGCCCAGCCGCTGCCACTGCCACTGCACTCGACGCTGACATAATGTCCGCTCCGCTCCGTATCTGTGTCTGTTCCCGATTCGCTAAACGATTATTTATCGGCTTGATTTGAATACAATGCCCTGCAGTTGTTCATTCAATCGTTCGTTCCCACCACCAGATCGATCTTCGGAGTTTGTTCTTCTTCTTCTTCTGCTCGATGCCGCCACCGCCTGACCTCTGCCTGAGTGAAACTTCAGCTCTATTTCTCTGATTAATTATCCCCCCCATTCCACCCCCATGCGGCGGAGAGTTCGTAATGGGAAAGCGTGGCCAGCGGCTCTGTTCGAATGGAATTGGGTCATTGCAAATGCCAAAACAAAAACAGCGGGAGTGAAATAGATGGGGGAATAGCTGGATACCTATTATAGCCCAATTTAAGCATCATTAAATGGTGGGGCTAAGGCGTAGCAGACCTACACTCAAGGTCAACTTGGGCTTGATTGATTTGGATCATTAGAGAACTCCCAAACACAAAACGTTCAGAGATGATTCATAAGACAACCTGGATCATCGTAATTTTGTCTTTCTGTGTGACTTCACGTCCATGAGTACTGTCGATTCTTTCTAGTTATGTATGTATGTAAATACCTCCGATTTGATTTCGTATAATTCGAAAAAAACAACGCCAATAAAGTAAACAAAATATACATATAAATAAATACAATTTTTGTAGCAAAAAATAAAGTCGAATAAGGTAATGGCTCATGGATCATTGTTGCCATAGGAATGATGCCTTTATTATAGTAATTCCGTGTCGCTTGTTGGAACTGTTGGAACAGTACTTATTATCAATAGAAATGTATACAATTTCCATCCAATTAGAGCTACGGCATTGATCAAGAGAGAGAGAATCGATTTCCATCTTTGAATTTGAATAAGTACACTATCGGGCAGTGCGTAACAAAAGTGTAGGCTAATTGAAAGAAGATTCCAAAGGAGGTATTATAAAAGTCTAATGATGGATTGGGTATCTATTTGTTACCTAATTGAATAATGCTTTAAGTATTGATACTTTGATATTTTATAATTATATTTTCTGGAATTCTCGTTTAGCATTCGTTGACAGTTGACATTGAGTCTGCCTTACAGTTCTGAAACGCACAGTACTCAAGCACTTGCACATGGCTATAATGAAGTCTGAGACTGTGAACCCAGCCGGTAACCTTCAAATGTCAGCAGAGTGTTTC
Source organism: Drosophila bifasciata (assembly GCA_009664405.1). Classification (NCBI taxonomy): domain Eukaryota; kingdom Metazoa; phylum Arthropoda; class Insecta; order Diptera; family Drosophilidae; genus Drosophila; species Drosophila bifasciata. Next base: position 8,700,835 of record CM019043.1, on the reverse strand, counting down.
TCGTCGGGTCTCTGCTCTGACACCGAGAAAGACAGAAAGAGAGAGATACATTGAGATATAGAGAGATATGTATATGGCCTGGGAGCATTGTAAAATGCATAAATTGAAGAAAAATGAATATATCCAAAGTGGAGTGTCTTGAAATTCCATTTCAAAATGCAATCTTTACTAACAATTGTTCGTTATTGTCCCTCAGTTTTTCTCGCGGGCCTGTCAAACAAAACAAAAGTCACGGGGGCCATACATACTGACATCTGTATACTGTTTGCCATTAGCCAAAACATCACCCAACACAGCTGTTTATCAGGCAAAAGCCAAAACGAAAACCAAAACCAAACACACAAAACCAAAACCAATACCAATACCAAGACACAAACAAAAACCAAATGCGTACCCAGCAGCGTTCCAGTTAGAATTGAACCTATCCTATCCAACACTCGATGCAAAATTCTCTGAGGCTGAAACAAAAAAAAAGAAACCAATAAACATTGAAAATATGTTGTTGAACAGGTTTTTTAAATATATGTATATACATATGTATATATTTTTTTGTATTCTCTTCTGTTGCTTTGTTTTGCACAAAAGTTCAACAAATTGGAGGCACGGAAAAAAACCGACAAACAGGCAGGAGGGAAAAACGTGAGGTAGCCGTGAAAAACAAACAATGAGAAGCGAGAAACTGAACTTTGCTCAAGTCAAATACTCGCACAAAAAATTGCTTACATCAGAGCTTTGGATTTGGTTTATAGGCCAACACAAAATGGAATATTATATTCATCGATATAGAACTCGTTAACGAACTCTGATCGAAAGACAAAAGATAAATCTTATGCGAAGGCAATGGGACTAGTTTTTAGCTTTCAATACTTCCTAGAGTATCATATCAATGATCTTCAGAATTTTTTACTCTTACTTTCGATTGATTCTTTATATGATATCCAATTATGTATATATTTCTATATCCAATTCCAAATGTGATTGCATTTCCGTTTATGTTCTTTGATCACTGATTAATGATCACATATCAGTTGCCTTTTATCTCTCGCTATCTTCGAGCCGGAGCCACCTGTTTGTCCGGCTTCTTTGGACAGCAGCCACGCCCCCCCCCAATGGCTCACAGACGCCCACATGCTAAATGGCAGCCACTTTGCAAAGGGGGCGTACATTTTTGCATAATTTCCGAATTAAAAACGAACAGAAAATTGTGTTTGCGTAATGGTATTTCCTAACGGTGATGACTTCATAGAGGATCGAGTGTCCGTGTCCGTGTGTCCGCACAAAAACTAGGCTCGAATTTGCATTGGAATGGATGTCGCTAACTGGCCATAACTGGGGGTGACTACTACGGGCATATCAGTCAGCGTTTGGTTTATGGTTCCATATCCAATACCCCACCCCATCCATTATGCATCTATGTACACATATGTGTGCGCCTCCTTTCCAGTTGTGTTTGTGTGTGTGTGTGTGATGTTGGGGCAATCTGTGCGATCAACACACGACGCTAATGTACAGATCATGAGCACAGATTGCGCTTAGTGCATGAAAATTGGAAAAACTTGTTGTCGACTGGCGACGGCTGTCCATCGTCCGCCGTCCGGCGACTTGTTCTGCAGCCACCACCATCATCATCATCATCTTTTTCAGACATATGTATATCGCAGCTGAATCGAATAATGATGATGATGATGATGATCGTTGCGCTCGACTCATTCTCTTCTCTTATTAATTTCCCTCTTTGGGAATCTGTGTGCGGCATATCATGTCAAAAATTACAAAGAGTCGCTTGTTCAGAGCCTGGGTCAGTGCCTCATAGATACACATATACACACACACACAAACACATGCAGATATATTTGTATCTATGTGTTTGCTTTATGTACCGCCGCTCTAATTAATTCCAACGAGCTGTGTGGCGCCCCGAGCATCGCTCACATGACTTGACTTGACCTGTGTGCCTTGCCCCACAGTGTTTCCCAATATTTGTCCATAGAATTAACGCAAACAGCCAACCGCCTGATGGAGCCCACTGATACCCTATAGTTCTTCCCTTTCTGGGTGTATTATTCAGCGATCCAAGAGCGTAACCATAACCTTCACCTTCACTCAATTCGTATGTCGCTGACGCTTTGTAATTTAAATGAATTTTCGTATACATATAACAACATTATTTTCGACCGGCTGAGCGGCTTACAAAAGTGGCTGGCAATGGGCAACGTGGCGTATGATTTTAATGATTCCCAGGCCAAGTCTAAGGTTACAGTGCCCCAGAGTTACGAACCCATACCCCACACCCCACAGCCCTGTAGCCAAAAACAACGAAAACATAAAAACCCATTCCCAAGCGAATCCAATCCATTGTAATTTGAGCAGCTTCTCAAGTTCGCTGCCTGGATAGATTCCGTACATTTATTTCGCTGCGATTATTGAACGATTAGGCCTGAAGCGATTCCAGGGGCAACAAATTGTGCGGACATGCGAGAAAAATATGGTATGAATACTTGTATGAATACTCATACTCATACTCGTTCGAGTGTGTGTGTGTGTGGGTAAGGAGGTGGATTAAAAGTGAAAGACCTGGTCGTGATAACACGTAGGCATCGAACAAGAGGCGCGCATGCGTGGTCCAAGTACGTACCGTATACCCCCTCGCGTCATATTCCACTTGAGTTGCAACTGCAAGTTTAGTTGCAGCTTGTGGCACGTCTCAGACGGAGCAACACCCACTCGACGATGCGGCCACAAGTCCCAAGCTCCAAGAAGGTGGAGGATAGCATGGAGGAGGTTTATCTCTTTCTGGCCCGCTGCACACATATTTTTTTTTTGTATATTTGGTGGCACTACGCGAAGTTTTATGACCTCCCCAGAAAATCACAAAAACGAGAGAAAAAAAAAGATCATGGTTACGCCTCTCCTCTGCAGTCAGTCAGGTGGCAGTGCCCCAACAAAAGCTCAGATTTCGGTTTAATAGCCAAGAGTCGGACTAAGGCATACCTACATATTTCTCTGTGGTTTTATTTTTATGACCAACCCATGTATAAAGCGTCTTGGCTTAACCCATTTGAAGACTTTGTTGGCCAGACTTTGATTTGTGTCGGCCAATGGACTTTGTTTGGCCACAAACATGTAAACTCTTATCTAGAGAATCACACTTCGGGGAGGCTGAAATTTATGATCCAGCAGATCCATTCCAATTCATTATAGATCGTTTAATTTTGAGCTAGAATGGAAGATCTGTGTGTGGGCACAGCCTAGAATGGAACTTCCTACTCAATCGACTTACACTGATGTTCCGCACTGAGGAATGAAGAACCCAGCCCAACCAAGGGCAACCTTCCATAAATACCTTTAAGCATTCCTGAGATTCCACAAGCCAGCAATTAAGTTTATTTTTTTTAGCACGCCATTGGGACCATTGCAAGTGCCATAATCATTGGCCATAAAATGGTTTCGAAAGCGGACACGTAATGCTCGTTAAATTCATTTGCATTTCCCCCCAAACAATGGGGAAAGGAAACCCGAGACACTGACAACTTTAGATCTGGCAGAGTGAAGACATATTTCAGCTGTCATTTGAGTGTCGGCACCTTTTTAGACACGATTTTCGGACCACAAATCAAATTAAAATTAAACGAAAAATAACATCAATTCGAAGTGCGATCAATCGCGTAATGAAATTAGCACTCGGGGCACACGAAGAGCGTAAAAAACATAAATGGCAGCCAAGTGTTATCAGTGGCAGCGATCGCCCCGCCGTCAGACGTGTCTGGACTGTGGAGTAGATTTTGAGTGATCCATCCATCCACCCACCCAGCCGCCTATGCACGAGAGTACTCCTAATTAGCGCCTTCACGGATTGTATTGGAGCCCTAATTATGCTAGAGTAAACATCCCAACATTATTGTGTGGCTGGCTTTCCATTTGCGCAATCTCTGCTCTGAATGGTGGTGTGGGGGTGTGGGGCTTTTGTCTTCGTTTCGGTTGTCGGTGGCGTATGCGTAATGTGGATGAGCTTCTTTCTCTCTGAATGAATGCCACGTTAATGTTTTTTTTTGTTTCTGTTATTTTTTTTTTTTTTTTTTTTTTGGGTATTCCAAGTGCATGGCTTTTCTCTTTTCCGTACTCGTACTCCGTATATTGTCAATGTCGTCGTGCAGTTGTCATTACCGCATTATTGTTATTGTTACTGGCTTCTCTGTTGTCTCTGCTGTCTCTTACTCCGCTTCTTGGAGCATTTTTATGGTCGTAAATCTGGGCAGAGCGGCAGAGAAGCCAAGTTATATGTATGTATGGTATGTACATATTATATAAAACCAATTAGTTGCGTTGGCATTTGCATTGAAATGCATAATTTATGAGTGCAGCACACAGACCACAATTATTGTTGATCCAAACGAATCCAAAAGTGTGGCAGAAGTTGTTAAGGCACAGCTGCCTCTCAGCTTCAGCCACTCTAGAGGCGCAAATGAAGCAATTAAATTCAAAACGTTGCAGACACATAAAAATTATACATTTCTTGTTATATTTTTCTCCATTTCTCCATGGAGGAATACCATGTTTCCCCCTCCTTAAAGGCGACTCGGAAATTATGTTAATTCCCGAGCCACAAACGATAATAAAAAATAAAATTTAATTTCGTGTAACTTTAATAGGCCGTAAAGCGTTTAAGCGTTTTGAATTTTAATTGCTGCTGCCTTTCCACGATGATATAAGGTGCCATTTGGGAGCCATGAGACATGAGTTCTATCGATTGGCTGTCCATTAGGTAATTAAACAGAGATCTCTCCACTCTGAGGCCAAGCCGCTCTACCCCCCGCGGCATTACTTGTGTCTAATGCGGGACTTTCTTTGCCTCTGCCCTAACCTCCTCCTGCTACTTCTCTGGTTCCTCCTCTGGAAGTTCTGTCGTCTCGGCCATGGTCATGGCTATTCTCCTTTATGTTCATGTCATGTTCGCTTTTGGCAAATTCATCTCTCGCATTGAGTGTTGAGTGGAGTGGGGCCGGGCGGGCTCTCGCTGGGTTTCTTTTATGGCAACTGCCGCTTAATTGCTTTTTCTCACCCCTTTTCTTTCTTTCTTTGCAGGTAAGCATCGATGGCAGCACTCGCACCACTGACCCACTTGCATGGCGACAAGTGGTGGCGCCACCAGCCAAATGGCGATGGGATCCCTGCAGGGCGGCTTAATCCCATCCACGATCTAAGTGTGGGATAGATACGGCGGAGTAACTTTATTGATATGTGTCACCATTATCGATGTCGACTTTCGACTTTCCCTTCGCTCGCTCACCATTTCCCCGCATGAATTATGGCCCACTGCCCACAGAGAGATCGCGTCTTAGATCTCTGAGCTGAGCTGAGTTAATTAAATTCGCTTTTCCCTATGCGGGCTTCCTCCCATCCAAATCCAATTCAACTTTCCCAACAACAACAAAAATCGAACACAATTCATGCAGCAGCGCCCTCACACGGTCCACGGTCCACACTGTGCGGCTGGGATGCTGGCTGCCCCGGTCCGTCCATGATGCTCTGTGGCTGTGATAAGATCTACAGATCTTAGATCCAATGACTGCTCCATATTTTGGCGTAAATTGAAATTTCTGTCGCTCTGTCGCTGTGTCGCTGTGTCACTCTGCGGAGGTGCCAACCTGTTCTCTTTAATTGGGTTAAAATGCAGTCAAGTCGAGTCGAGTCGAGTCCGAGCCTGGCCTGGCCTGGCCCAAAGCGGAAATCAGCTGAAGCCGCAACGGGCGTCGGCCATTTAGCAATTGATGTTGCAAATGTTGCGAGTGGCAAGTGGCAGACGACATGATTTATGTGTGCTCAAACGATTGGCCTGATTCCGCACTATCTTTGATGCTTGGCAACAGGGAATCTACAAATATCTATAACTACATACATATATCTTTATCTATGTATATCCATCTAAAGATCCCTCCTTGCACTGGCGGTGTGTCAAATGAACCTGTCACATTTCAGCAAACATTCACTTTCTCTTTGGCGCAGCTGGCGCCTGGCATGGGGGCATCCTGTGTGCCACACTAAATTACAATTTGTTTATGTGCCCCAGCACCCACACATACACACACACACACACACACATACACACATAATCGCATACTCGTATGTGGGGTCTGATCTCCTCCTGGGGCACAATTTGTCTGCAGATCAGTGGGCAATAAGTCAAACGCCACACCGCCAAAAGTTCAACAAATTTTGCAGTGCAAAAGGTTTATTTAAAGTTTTATGTCCATGTGTCTGTGTGGCATTATTGTTGCTATTTTTGCGCTTCCGTTGCATGTCCAGCGAGGGAGTTGCAGTTGCAGTTGCAGTTGGGGCTGGGACTCAGTCAGTTAGGGAGGCAGCCAGGCAGGCAGGCAGGCAGTCAGTCAGCCGGCTGTCTATCATTTGCCATACACTCGAAGGCCTTTCATTTTAGCCGCAGACAATTGCCAGGCCCCAGCAGACAGCCAGCCCCCCTTCCATTCCATACCGTTTTGGCTTCCTGCCGCTTGTTCGCGTTGCAGGCCCTCAAAGAGGCCGCTCTCTCATTTGCCTCTCCCCCCAGCCCATTTTGCATTGCAATTTCTATATCTCTGTATCTATTTCTGTTTCGATTCGTTTTCATTCATAACTGGGCCCTGGATCTGGATGAGCCATGGAAACAGATTGGATAGGGAATGAATGCAACTCCAGACTTATGCAACACTCTGATTTGGTTTCTGGCTGCTGTTGCTGCTGCTTTTGCTGCGTTTAGTGGCAATGAGGAAGTACACTTTTGTGGGTGACTGTGGCAAATGATTGCGGCCGGGTTAAGTTTCCTCTTTGACTCGATTCGTTTTGGGTTGCAACTGCTGCCCGGGGCAAGCAGATTGCATGCTGCGATGGACACAAATGTGCCAGCACCAAATCATAATGTACAATAATTTTGGGGCATAACTAACTGTGGCATAAACTATTATTCCCCTTCCTTCGCTCACATTTCTTAGTGGGCGAAAGTTGCGGGAAAGGCAACCCTCCATCCCCATTATCCCATCTCTCTAGCTGCACGTCCTCGACCTTTAGGAGCACATTTCAGCCGAGTTCAGACGCGTTGTCTGACTCTTTTTTTTTCAATAACAATAAAGGCCTTCTGCGCCTGCGCCCCACACTCTTGCTGTCAGACAGACAATGCGGCATGGCGCGTGCTTCTGGCCAGGCCCAGATACAAATAAAATACAGATGGAGATGGAGTTGCAGAGCCGAGACTCCGACGCAGACTCAGACTCAGACACCACTGCAGATGCAGAGATGGCGATGGCGATGGCGATGTCAGACGATGACAGCTTTTGGCGGAGAGCCTAGCCCCTATTTGCCTGCGCCATTAAACGGCAGCCCAGGTGGGCGTTGACTGCCGCCCTGCCGCATCTCCCCCCTTACCCTCTAGCTGCCACAACAATGGAAACAGAGGCGTCATCTACCAGACTACGCTGGCAGACAGGTCCAGGTACTGAGCGTAATGAGTATAGCCCTTCCCCTCTGGAAGTGGGGCACATTCCGCAGCAGAAATTGTATCCGAGGCGACTTCATTTGTCAAGTCTGAGTTTAAGCGGCGTCATGTGCCTTAATTGTGGCAAATGTTTGCCAGAGCTCTGCCACACTCAGCAAACGAATTGGGGAGCTCCCCAGCTCCAACTGGGGACTCCCTCTGCCCCTTGGTACTCCTTTAGCAACATGTATGAGCGAAAGTGATTTCGGCCGCCGGCTGCATAAATCCTGCAATGAATAATTTAGTCATTCCATTCCATTCCATGCCATGCAGCGTCAATGGAAACGAACTCTTTGTCGAAACATTTAAGCCGCAGGAGTTGGCCCGGCCCGGCCCCATGACCACCCAAGAGACGGCGACGGCGGCGCCTTGGCGGCAAATTCATCACATGAGTGTCCCACGTTCGCGTACTGTGAACCACCCCGCCCCAGTGCCCCCAGTGCCCCGCGGCGACGACTCTAAATCGTGTGTGAATGGCTTGACGAACTGCAGCCGGCAGTCCAGTCCAGTCCAATGCCAATCCAAGCTCTCACAGCCCGGTCCGGCCCGGCCCGGCCCGGACCTCTACTGACCATTATGCTGACCAATTAGTCATTCGGCGCTGGTTTTGCATGTCATCTGTGTGTGGGGCAGGGCAGGGGGTTTGGCCAGGAGACAAACAACCAGCAACAGCCGACATGCAGCCTGTAATTTGTTTGTCAATTAAAAGCGCCGGCAACAGTCAACAGGCAGGAGGCAAAGCGCTTTGGCCATATTTTGCTTTGTGGCAAGCAACTTTCGCAACATGCTGCAGTCGCTGTCGCTGCCCGAATGAAAGCGAGTCGGGGTCACCGCATTCTGGAGTATCAAAGGAAGAGTCAGCAGAGACACAGTCACAATTCCCGAGTCCCCAAGTAAGCCACAATCCCAATGCGGAAATTGGCGACAGCTGGCGCTCACTTTCAACGCGCGACTTCTTTGTGGTTCGTTCTACCCTGTCAACGCTAATGGGGATATGCAAAAGGAAAACCAAAGCTGAACAACAACAAAAACAACAACATTAACAACAGACCGTTAAAATAATGAGCTGCAACTGCCGCTGCCGCTGCTACACTGTGGCACTGCTGTGATTTGTTGTTGCTGCTGCTGTTGTTGTTGTTGTTGTTGCCGATGCGGCGGCACTTTCTACCGCCTGTCCAAAAATAAGCAGCCATGTTGCATATAGCCATAGCCGCCATACGGAGTACGTACAACATTTGTATTATTTTCAGTTTTCTTCTTTTTCGGCCACAAATCCTAAAATGGCAAACAGCGACATGTGCGACCGACTTTGGCCAGGCGACAGAGGTAGAGACAGAGGTACAGACAGGGGCACAGACAGAGGCAGAGGCAGAGGCGACAAGGTGATGGTGACATGGGCTGACGCCGCTGCCGCTAGCGATGGTAGCGTTTTTCACTAAAAGATCGACTTAATTTGATTAAGAATGGATTGAGCGCCATGAAAGCTTTTAAGAATAACTTTAAAACATATTCTGGGAGAAATAGTATCAGAGAACGGAAAAAAGGGAAAGCTGATTAGCAAAAAACTCTCAAGAAGTGCTTATGATTGGGGAAAGAAATCATCTTGGGGATAAGCTTTTTCGTGAGTTACCCTAAACACGACACATGCTGCACGCTGTCATCTCCAGTGGAAGCTGCACCAGAGCCCGTGTGTTGGAGTCGCCATCCAACAGAGTTGGGGAACGGAACGGCAAACAGCATCGAAATCGGCATTGGCATCGGCTTCGGCTATGGCTGGCAGATGCGTGTGCCTGCCTGGCAAATAAATCTCAAATATAAATAAATAATAAGCAAATATTTTATATTTGCCTTCTGCCGGACGACGACTCTCTCGATGTCGATGTCGATGTCGCAGTCGCTGTCGTCGCTCTGGATGCCCAATTTGGCTTTGGCGACAATCTCGATGGCATTTGTGGGTCAGGCGGTCGATCGAGGGAATTGAAATTGAAACTGGCGCCTGCCTGGCGTCGATTGATTTTCATATTTGCTAAATGCAATTAAGCTCAAGAGCCTCATAGCCCATATCCAGCGCCAGAGCCAGAGCCAATTTGAGATCAACACCGAGGGATGCATAAGCCGCAGTCGGAGAGGCCCGACGGCGATTGATTCTGATCATTCAATTAAAATACGAGTATACTCGTACTCATGGCACACACAGCGAACCTTGAATGCATTACTGCAGGCCCCGGAGCTGAATTGATTGATCAAAAGCGTAAAAAGCAATAAATAATACATATAATAAAACAAGAAAGGCCGAGTTTAGTGATATGAAGCTCTCAATACTCTGGAAGAATGATCGGTTTTATGGGCAGATATACTACGATTAGTAGAGCTCTTAAATGTAGAGTTTAGCAACAGTAGAGTAGAGTTAGCAACAGATCGAAATGGAAATCAGCAACCCACTGAAATATTTCCCTCTCATTATGATTTCTTTCATAAACGTGTAATATATTCTATAAAGCATCCAATATGTTCTCTTTCCTTTTGAAAGGGTATACAAAATACTGAATACTCGTAAATGCCAAATACTCTGGATATAAAAAATGCAAGTGCCGTGCCACACCAAGCCGTCCGCGGTGCACATGTTCCACACTTTGCACTTCCTGATGGCGGGGGCTTTTGGATTCAGCAGAGAGAGAGGCAGATGGGGGAATGGAATGGAATTCTGCTTTGCGCCGCTGTGCATCGGAATGCGAAATTAATGAAATCACATGCAGACAGGCTCAGGCAGAGGCACCAATAGGGAGGGTAGGAGCGGTTAGGATCCGATCGGGACAGAGCACTGTAGAGTGGGAGCGTCTGGGGGATGACGATGAGGTGGCCAGGGCTGCTGACAGTGATTAATGCTGGATCTGTCTTTCCCGGCACCACAACGAAACTACTCACCAGACACAAAAACACAGATACAGATACAGATACATAAAGGCAGAGGCGCTTTCCGCTTTACGAGTAATGACACATTGAGAACTGATCTCTCGAGAGGAGTAGCAGCAGCAGCAGCAGATCGACGAAAACAAATCACGGTCAAGTGGAGTTTGCAGCTTGCGGCTTGGGTCGGGGGGGACGGGGACCAGGGGCCAAAGTGCTTGGGTGGCTTATTAAAAGCGAAAAGAAGTTCCCACATCACATCAGAACCACACAACAACGAAAGTAGCTTAAGTCCACAAATGAAACCAAACGAAATGGAATGGAATGGAATGCTAAAAGGGTTACCTTACACCACCATAAAACAAAGAACCAAAAGCAGACACAGAAGTTGTACGAATGATGATGATGCTGAGAGATCGAGGAGGCGCAGGCCCCATTAAAGTGAGTCAAAAGTAAAAGCTGTGGAGAGTCGGAGGAGGAGGAGGAGGAGCATGGGCCGTGGACAGGCGACAATATGGGAGATAATCTACTTAGGCGATGCTCGCACGAAGCATAGTTCGGTGGTGTGGAGAGCTTCCGCCTTACGGATCGTAAGCCCCTCAAATGAATGGGATCCAATTACCACACAATCTCTGTTGTGGCAGGATTTTCATTAAATTAAACGGAACGAAATCTGTTGCCCCTCGCCTCGCTTCAGATGATAAGTTTTTAGCTGGATGATGTTCTTAAGATGGGAAACCCTCACTGAATCACGTTCTTTTGCCACTCTCTGTGGACGCATGCCACATTGAATATTTATGTTTTATGCTTCCTCCATCACAGACCTTCCTCGTACTCGTATCATCGTTATGAGCGATGAACGATGTACGATGAGCGATGAGGAGAGTTTTCAATTACAGAGCTGCGAACAATCCACACAATTTTCGTCTTTTGTTTTGGCACTAAAAATATTTGGTTATCAGCAGAAATTCAAAACATTATTCAACAACATTCAAAAAGTATCGCATTACCCTCCTAGCAGTCGAAAACCCCACAACCTGCCATAGGCTTGGCTTGGCTCTGCCTTTGGTCTCGGGTTACCATTATACAACCAGAGATGGAGAGCAGACGCCAGGTAGAAACAACAACAATAAGCAGACGCAACAGACAGACGCTCGCTCGCTCGCTCGCTTATGGAAATGACATAAAACTCACATGTGTTTCCGCAAAATGCCCGACGACAGGCGGCCACTTATAATTTGTTTCATTAGCCAGCGTGAAATCGACTTTTGTTCATGCACATGGACTCCATGGTGCCATGGAGCGATGGAGCTCCTTCTGGCTTTCAGCTACCAACGCGCAGCGCAGCTCCCTCTACTGCTGGCCAGTGTCCAATAATTTTTCATAATTTTTTGCGTGGGCTGTGTGGCATTTGAATTTCCATTTCCATTTGCATTTGCAGTTGCAGTTGAAGTTGCGACCGACTGACTTCCTTACAGCTGGCCTTTCCACCAACTTCCACGCCCACTGCTTGCAAGAGGGGAGAGAGCTATTTTTCATTTCAATTAAATTCGCATCGAGATTGCAAATCAAATCGATTGCCAGCACATTTAGCGCCTGTCACATTACTTTGCGAGCCCACTGTTGGGCTCTTGCATAATCGTGTGGCTCCTGCTCCTGCGCCTGCGTGGCCGTGGCCCCCATCCCCCGTCCACCATCCAGCAGGCTGGATTTGCATGCGGTTTCTCCCGTCCATAATTATAGTTTATTATGAGTGCGCGAGTACTTTTACTTTACTTTACTCTACTTTACAGTTTTCTACTTTGGCACACTTTCCATCCAGCAAGCCAAGCGGCAGCGGCATCGGCATCGGCAGCTCCTGCCATGCAAAGACTTTTACTGCCCACTGTGTGTGCGCAGCCATCATTTGTTTTGGATGGTTGGACTAATGACAAGTGCCTGGTCACGAAATGGCCAGACACATTTCAGGAATAGTCTCCATTAGAGTGTGTAACAGAACTCCCCGTGAAATGTGAGCCAGGGATGGGGAAATGCTACAGAGACTGCTTGCAGACAAGCAGAATCTTTGCCCACTGCTTCGTCAATTATTTCCCTGACAATGTCCCATATCTGGATCCACTCTCCACACTCGCAAAAACTCCACTCAGACGCGTGTCTAATTTATTATTTTGACCTTTGTTTGGTGTCTCATTGTTGGCTTTAATTATTCACCGGGCTAAACACCTCAATTAAACAGATTGCGATATTCCCCTTCGTACTGTATGACATCGCCTTGTGCGTGACAGAGTCGAGTCAGATTCTGGTGACTCTGGGGGAGTGCCATGGCACCATCCCCTCTTTGAAAAGAGTTCTGCATTGTATGCGCCGGCACACCTTAAAGAGGAAAAGGCCATGGTGGGGGAGACGAGACCCACCCCACACGAACGAGTGTCCCACTGCACGAGTGCGCCAATTCCGAAGGCACTCCCAGTGGCACGCAACAGTTTTCCATCGGCTTAGCAGCAGCCGCAGTAGCAGCATCCCGGGGAAAAACTCACCCTCCGAAGGGCTAGGGGTTTGGGTTGAATAAACCCTGATCGGCATCTGGGCTGCATTGTGTTTTGTGCTCTCTCCTCTCCCTTCACTGATGACGATGTGGGGGGGACACACACTTTCACCACTTCTCTCGGAGAGGCACTCGTAAATCAACAGCTTCAACTCCGACTCTCCAATAGCGACTCCAATTGCGATTCCGATTCCGATTCCAATTCCGAGTGCATCTTCCAGTGAATGCGAAACGACGAGTGCGCTGCGAGTTTTACCCCAGTTTTAGGGACGGGACAGTGCGCAACCCTTGAGAGATACAGGGAGGCGGCGACGGCCACACAATGCATCCGGCAGATAGGCGGCATCTGGGGAGATACTATTAGACTCGTACTTGTACGACGCACAAGTGCAGTGCCCATCCACTAAGAGGAACAGGGACTGGGACTGTCTCAGGGACCGGGACCTGGGCCCTCGCCCACGCGCATGCACACAGGCATGATGGCATTCTCTCTCTCTCTCTTCATCTCTCTCTTTGCTACTCTCTCTCTTTTTTTATTCCCTGCTTTAACGACTGTTACAGTTTGATTTGAGTCTCGTTTTCGGTTTTTGTTTTGTCAGTTTTTTTCAGTTTTCCGCCTCACGTTGACCGGTGCACATCTGTGTTGCTGAATACCGAATACTGAATACTCGTAATAAAAAATAAACCACCTACCGCGCAGCGTTGTGCCTTTTGTTTAAACCAACGAAAAAAACAAAGCAGCAGAGAAAATTATACATATTTGTGTGTGCAGCGATGCATTTAAATAGTTGTTAAGGGAGGGAGGGGAATGGGCATACTACCGGGCATGGATATGCTGCTGCTTCCGTTGTGCACCAATTGCAGTGCCGGTGCTGCCGCACCCTGCCCCGCTGACACACCGACAGGGAAAATGTTTACAGTTTACGGTTTACAGTGTGTTTGGCAACATTCGTGCCCCCTGAAACGAGGTCAATGCATTTCCAATTGCCGATAACCCTAGTGAAAAGAAAAAAACGAAAATCGACAGCGAGAGATACCGAGAGAAGAAAAGAAATCTATGAAAAGTTACGAGAAAGAAGTTCAAAGTTAAGTGGACCCCAATGCAGTGCGCGTATCTCTCTGGCATTCTTTATGATTTTAAATCATAAATAAATGAAAAATTTTCCACTTGAGTGAACCAACTTAAAGATGCATTCAGTGCCGGCATTGTATCTGTATCTCAAGCAGAAGTAATTGCAACTGCAACTGCAACTTGTTCTTATCTGTGGTGCGCTGTAATCAGACTTCCACTTGAACTACTTCGTCTCGCGATTGGACTTTATTGGATTACCAGAGTACCCGAGAGTACACCCCAAAACTGGATACCGAAGAACACTTGCTGCAGCGAGAGGAGGTGAGTCTCCGGTGCCTAGGGCTTCCAATCGAGAGTACATTGCACTCTGCCTCGCCCTCTGCTCTAACATCTACATATGAACATACAATATCGAATATCGTAATTGTGTCAGCTGCAGTAGCTGCAGTTCATCCTCCCCTCGCGTTTGGCGGTATCCACCACCCGCATCTGTAAATCCACATATCGATGTCGGACAAACCCAATGACCCCCCACGAAATCGGTTCTATTGAAATCTCAAATCAAAAGACAAAACGAGCACAGCAAAAGCGGCAGATAAAACGGATTAACATAACATGATACGACCAACTTGAACCAACCACCGCCACACCACTCCGACAACAAACAGAAAACAGAAAAACACACACAGAAAGATAGCTCCGCTTTAAATTAATAAACAAAAGTCAACGACATGTAGTAGGATGGGGTAGGGTAAGCCAAAGGGGGGAGGCAGCAGTGCTGGAAATGCGATATCGGGCGCAAGTACAGGGTGCGTCTGTCTCCCCCTCGCCACGGAGGCAACAGATGTTCGGGCGGATAGTTTGGGTACAGAAAACCACATTGAATGGTGTACCATTTCCGAACTTATAGTAGATCGTATGGTAATACCGTTATGTGTACCTCTACAAAGCTATTGATTAGATAGATCTATGGCAGCGGTGGTTAGCCCTGCCCAGGCCCAGCCCTGACTCTGACTCGAAAGTGGGTCAGCAGATTCGCAAATCGAATCAAATACAGCCCAAAAGGAAGCCGAATCAGAACTGGCAGAGAACCGATGATGGATTGAATAGAACGGGAGTAGAGGGATACAGATAAAGACGGTGGAAGTTCAATGTTCGCATCAACAGTTGAATTATAGCGATGATATCAGACCGATAAGAGGCTCTTGTTTCTACCTGCAATCTGTTTCACAGCGTGACGAATACCATCCATACCCATACCCATACCCATTCCATACCCCATACCCTCTTGAGGAAAATCCATTTTTAAGGGGGAATTACCGGAATAAAAGTATTCAAGGGAAAAATCTGTAAGTGATTTCCTTCCTTTGTTCGATTATATGGAAGTTTCGTAGCTGTAAATAGCTGGAAACAGCTGTTATCCCGCAAGAAAACAGCTTTATTTTGGCAATTGAAATTCTTCCTCACTACATACATACATATATACTACATACATATGTATGTATACATGCCACCACATGTGGCCAAGTGTGTATACGTACCCCCTTCGTATAGCTGACAGCTGAAGTTGGGGCCCACAAGCCTGGCATAATAATAACCCTGAAAGTTTACTGACTTCCGTTGCAACGCCACAGCAACAGAGCGAGCCCGTAGGCAGTTCTCCAGTAAACGGAGTACAAGGAGATGTGGAAGTGCAAGTGGAAGAAGAAGAAGAATGAAAAGTCCAGAGGCAAGGGCGATAAGCATCTCTGGACACCCATGCACCCATGCACCGATGGAGGGACGACAAAGACAACAACGACGACGACGACGACTCACGTAGGTGGCGCTAGGAGGAGGCGTTGTCTTCATTCCTCTTCCCTGTGTCGTCTGCAATTTGTAGCTGCTGCTGCTGCTGCTGCTGTTGTGGCACTTGTAGTACCTGCCCCTGCTTGCCAAAAGAGAGGCAAACGAAGAGTGTGACGTTGAACAACCGTTGCTACGGTTTGGGCCCGCTTGTAGCACAGTGCTAACTGAAATGCTGTTGCTGTTGCAGTTGCAGTTGCATTTTGCAGCAATGACTTGACAGCAGCTACATCCTCTACCTCCGCTCTCTCTCTCTCACTCTGTCTGTGAGTGTACAAGTATTTATCTTAATTAGGCGGGCGTTGGCCAAGTAAAAATGCATGAATCACTGAAGAGAACGGAGTGACAAGGCTCGAAAGGAAGCCAAAGAGAAGGAAGCTACAGCCACAGCCACAGCCTAAAAATAGCTCCACCAGCAATTTATATGTCTGACACGGGAGGGGCTACGGGAGGGGCTTGCGTGGAGGATCTGAGAATATGAATTTCCTTTCCATTGCTGGCTTATCCAGCGGAATGTTTAATCTGTCCACAGTTGGAGTCTCAATGAACATTTTTCTAATCGAATGCCGAATGCCGAAAACCAATTTCCCACCGGCCAATGGCAATTAATTTAGAAATCGTTGAGCTACGAAAATTGATTTTACTTAATCAAGCAGCGGAAAACACACACACAAGGCACTGGGCACGGGGTACAGGGGCACAGGGGTACAGGGGCACAGGGAAAATGACGCTTTAAAAGTTTTTCGCTGTTGCCAAACGCACAAAAATTAATCAAGCGGTAAAAAAAGAGAGAAAGAGAAACAGAAACCGATTTCATAGGCAGCGGCAGCGACTGCCCCAAAATGCATATCGCCTGCCTGGATTCCAATACGGAATTTATCGTCGCATGGCATTTATTTTTTTTGGTTATTCGTTGTTGCCCCGTTGTTGCTTCGTTGTTGGTTCGTTGTTGCCTGGCAATTCCGAGTGATTTTATTTTCAGTTTTGGACATAATTTACGTGATCATGGCGCGTCGATAGCAAGAAATTATCAACGCGCCTGCGCAGCCGCCGTCTATGTTGCTATTGCCTTTTTGATACCCTTCCACTGGGTATTTTCGTTTTGTTTTGCTATGTAGATAAAGAATGCATTCTGGTATTCATATTCCATAGCTTTGGTAGGAATGGTTGAACGTAAAGGCTGTACCTATGGCTGAAAAAATCCCGCAGAAGGGTATCCAATAGCTTCGGTATCCAAGGGTAGCCTGCGTTGCTTGTTTGCTTGCTGCATTTTTGCCGTTGCAGTTGCAATCGTTTTCGTTGTCGTTGTCGCTGTTGCATTTGTTGTTCAGTTTCTAATTGTTGCGCGCGTTTGGGAAATTTATTGCGTTTCGATATTTTTTCTTTTTTGGCTGTTTTGGCTGTTCGCTTTTCTGTTGCCTGCCACGTAACGCGAAAAAGTCGCGGATACGTTGCCTCCGGCCAGAAGGGGTTCCCTGCTTACAACTTCATTTCGCTTTGGCGATTTGATGGCCGCGATATGGCCCGGCCAAAAGCGAAATTTATTTTTATGTTAATGGCCCTGGCGGTGGCGGTGGCGGTGGCGGCGTGTGGGTGAGGGGAGGCGGCTCTACGAACGCATTTCGTGAAAGGAAAAGCGCTGCCAGAAAGCGGAAAAGCTGTGAAAACAGGGAAAAGGTTTAACCATGAGGCAGAAGAAGCGAGGTGGGGGCACATGTTTCCTGTGTGGCACATTGCTGATCGGTGACTGGGCTGGGCTGAGAACAAGAACAAAAGCAGCGTGAAACAGCTGCGCTTTGTTTGGATCAGAGTCAGGCTCCACACGATTGTGCCGCATTTTGACAGCTCCCCCCATCACAGACACACAGTCACACACACACACTCACAGGGACGAAGGAGGTATTTACGACACCGATTGAGGCATGACTCACTTTGATAAACATGCATCACCCCAGCAGACGGATCGAGCGGATCAGAGGAGCGGCGTGAGAACCGAATCGAAAGTGTCGCTCTCTCTGGAGCGGGAGGGAAATCCGATATGCTGTTTGTTGTGACAGTGGACCACCGATAAACATCCGTCGAGCAACCTGAATCGATCTTCCACATCGACCAAATCTGCTGTTTTGCTTCAGTGATGGAAAAAGTATCCATCATTTTGCTTAGGGTAACCATTTGCAGGCCTTCTCCTGGCCTCATCCTCCTCCTCGCACTGTATAATCTCCATTAGGCATTCGATGGTTGGTGGTGCCACATGAGGCACCGTACTGGTACGTACGTAATTTCTCTGTGCGTTGCATCTGCAACTCGGCAATTTTGCAATCATCGAAATGCAATTCGAATGCCATCATTTATCTGCTTCTCCTTTCCAGTCTTTTTCCTGGCACAATTTTTCATTTTTCTTGCGATCGAATCCTGCTGCAAAAGTAAATATTGAAGGTAGGAGGAGTCGAAGTCGAAGCTAGAGCCTGCTCTGGCTTTACCGTTCTGGTACCGAGACAATCGATTACTGGACTGCGACTGAGACTGCGACTGGGGCGCAAACGTAATCAGACAAATTCAATTTACGGCAATTTGCATGCCGCTCTGGCAGTCCGACAGAGTTATCCGCGGCGAGTCGCCGTCGCCTTCGCCTTCGTCTTAGCAGTTTCTCTGTTTCTGTTTCTGTTGCCATGAAAAATGACAATTGCCATGGATGTAGCAGTTGCAGTTGCAGTTGTTGCAGTGGCAGTGGCAAACAGCAGTGGATGTGTTTGCTGCCGTCATTCTAATGTATGGAGTAACTGGGAGGCAGTCGTCGAACAGGCACGGGCACAGGCTCAGGCAAGGTAACTTGCGCCTGCTTCCAAGGCTGTTTCCATCCGATTCGTGGTGGTGGTGGTGGTGCTGCTGCCCATTTGGTGCCTTATCGCTACACTCGCATCTTCCCCCCCACAATTGCGGCAGGGGCAGTGGCAGTGGCAAGCGCAACCTGAGATCTGGCGGCAGGTTCGGGTTTTGTTGTTTTGGCCATTGCAGGAAATGAAAAATTGGCAAACATGCCACGCTCCGCTGTGCTCTCCTCTCCTCACCACACTCCGCGTGCATGCATATGTTGCACATAATTGGCGTTTATGCCACAAGCGACGAAATGCAACCTGCAATAGCAGCAAACACACAAAAAACAACAAAAACAGGGGAGAAAAGTTAGCTACGGGTACGAAGCTTTTGATACTCTTACAGAGCGATGGTGACTATATGTTGCTATATAGTAGTGATCAGTTGTAGATATATATATGTATGTTTATCTCACAAGGATAGGCTTGTTTTGTCGATTGTTTCTATGATTGATTTATGTATTGATTGATGGATATATCAGTTGAACGTTGGAGGTGCTTTGCAAACCTCTAATACGAATCACAATACCCGCTATGTAAGGGTATAGGCTACAAAATGTTGCTGATGCGTTGCTGATACGCCCGTTTGCTTTGTGAAAAGTTGTCCGGATTTGTTCGTGGTGTCTTTTGTGTGGTGTCTCCTTCCCTCCATTTGTGGGGTGTGTCGCCTGCAGCCGAATGCGGCCACTTTTGGCGCACTCACTTAACCTTTGAACTGGCAAAATGCTGTCGCTGGTGGCGTGGCTGCACCAATGCTGCAGTGCCTTGAAACGTGATTAAATTTAATTAACATTTGCTTCCTAAAATGTTGTGTGGCATGTGAAATTTAGTCATTAGTTGTTGTTATTGTGCGGCCATTAGTGCACACATTTGACAGCCACGCCCACCACCGGGTATCGCGATCCGGATACCTGCTGCAGGTGCAACGTCCATACACATGGACCACTTTTGGTGCACTCCCTGTGTCCACTCCCTGGCTGCGTCAGAGTTATTTCAAAGGCAAAACATCCCAGCACGATGGCTCCATTGAATTTGAATTTGCATACCCCCAAAAACGATCCAAAGTCGGCTGGAAATCGGTGATAATGATGGCGTGTCGCACAGTCCGACACACGAAGAGAATTTAATTAGAAACGGGCCACGGTTCGTCGAGGTTTGGGGTTGGGGTTGGGGTTGGTTCTCTGTTTTGAGGTCAGACAGTCGCTGGGCGGAAAGCTGTGCGGCGTGTCAGCATGGCCATTTGCTGTAAATCAAATGCACAAAACTCTCGCCCAATAGCCCAAAATCCCAGCAGAAGCATTGCCACAGAACCAGAGCCAGAACCATTCCCATTTCCATTCTCATTCCCATTCCGTGGCACAATTTGTACAAAGGAATGGGCGAAAGAATGTCGCAATCAAAATTTCAACATCATGTTGCCTCCTCTATGGCGGCAGGAGGAGGAGGAGGTGCGCCCACGGGACTATATTTAGCTCCAGTCGATCGGCCGTCGATGGGGCCTAATGTTTCTGTTTCTGTTTCGGTTTCGGAATCTGAAGTTAATTCCGAATGTCTTCCCATTGCACATACCACTCGAACTCGAACTCGTACTCGTACGCGTACGCATACTGAGCAGACAGAAGGGAAACTCAATAATAATGACCCAAAATCCACTTGAATGGAACTCTGAATATGCTTCTAATTGGCGCAAATTATTGTAGAGAACCCCCACCAATAATGATGCTTCTTCGTTCGAAGCCTTTGAAATTGCCAGCAATTTGTTGCTGCTTCGGGACGCTCCAGACGAAAAATAAATCTTCTATTTATTCGTTTCTCCTCTGGCATGGCAGTGAAGTATTCAATTACCATAAATTAATATTGTGGCTTAATTAGAGAGTCAGACAAAACATCAGAAAGGGGAGCCATGCCCAAGGCTCTGACACTAAACTTGACCCACAAATATCTAGAGAACTCAGAGACTTTCGTATCCCCAACAACTGCATTTATTCACTCTCAGATGAGTGTTTTTTTTTGAGTGTTCTAATCCGAATAGATCAGGGATTGTGGAGGGAGGTTTTCTAGGAATACTATACAATCCGCCTGGGAGTTCCATTCAATTGATCCATTAATTAGTCACAATTTCCTGAGGAGAAGCAGCAGAGATCTAAGGCCAAAGTTCGCTTGTGGTGGGCAGCTATTCTTAGCCTTGGCTCCAGGCAGCAAAATGTTGCCGTGTGTGTGTGTGTGCGCATGTGCAACCAATTATTAATTGCATATGAATAATGCTGCAGCAACATTTCAGCATTCCTGCGACGACTCTGCATCTGAGTCAGCAGTTTCCAGCGTCTTGGCCTGGCGTGGCCTGCCCTGGCGCCGTCGTCTCCATCCTCGTCGGAGGCGTCAACGGCGTGTGCCTGTGTCTGCCTCACTGTAGATGGAGTTGGAGATGGGGATGTGTGTGTGTGTGTGTGTGGGTGGATTGGCCAAGAACCAAGAGAGCAGTATTCCTGCCACGGATCGAATTCCTTAGCCATTCTCTGACTTTGTCGCGCCCCTTTTTGGATTGCTTATTAAATTACAAAACAACGGCCCACACATAAATAAACGTGGCGGCAAGCTCTTCCCTGGCATTAGATGATGGCAATAGGAAATGCCTATCCTCATCGGTATCCAGCTACAGCTACAGCCATAGCCACAGCCAGAGCAAAAGCCAGAACCCCATCTATAGCCTCCTTCTCTTCTTTATGAAAGATTCCTAGCGCTTGGCGTCTATAATTAAGCGTGAAATGTTGCTGGCGTTACGCCGCATTCCTTAAGCCGACTCAAGCCCTTTGGCTATGGCCACAGAACCCAAGACCAAGACCCAGGCTGAGACCGAGAACCATGAAGGAGGAACAAGGAGGATCCCTCTCCCCCAACTCCAGCTGGAGCCCATGACCAAGAGGGAAGACAGTCACTTTTATGGGCTCTTTGTGCTCTGTGTTCTTGCAGAGAGAAGCAGCAAGCAGCAGCAGCAATTCTTATTAATTGCAAGTGTCCGCACTTACTTTGCAACATGTTGCAATTAGAATCTTGAGCCTGGCTGCCTGGCTGCCTGCTTGTTGACGGAAGTCCATTCAAATGAAGAGCCCCGAAGGCTATCCTGTCCCCAGACTAGAGTTCAATGCACTCCGGGCGCGACCAAGGGACAGGGCAACCATCTCCAGCAGGTATCCACGTAACCGCGAAAATTGATTTCTCTTGTTTGGGTTTTAGCGCTTTTTCGGCCACGGCCAAGCATTCAGACAGCATTCAGCCGGCATTCAGCCAAGCATCCAGGGAGCAGCAGTCCAGCCATTGAAGCCATCGAAGCATCCAGTTAGCCAGGCAGTAATTAAAATAAATTGCTTTCGAAGCGCAGTCCCAGCCACATCTAGTGTTGGCCATCTAACGCTTTTGGCCAGAGCCCAAGTCTAGGTCCTAGGCTGGGCTGGAACGTGTAGCTGTTGATAGAATTTGCACTCGACATTGGTGTGGCTCCTGCTCCTGCTGCTCCTCCTGCCCCCCACTGCCAGGGCCATCAAATTAAAGCGCTAAATTGTTGCTCGCCTTTTCCTGTCTTTCATCACGCCATCGTCGTCGTCGTCGTTTCGTCGTCGTCGTGGTCGTCATAGTCATCTCCATACAACGATCGCTGTGCCTGTGTGCCTGTGTCTGTGTCTACTTCATTAACATATGTTTGCTCCTCAGATCGGTGGAGAGAGGAGGAGCATTGGTGGCTGTAAATTACCGATGGACAGAACAGGCTGCCCAATGGCAGTGAAATTTTATGATGCCACAATTCCAATGCTAAAAACCAAACTGTAGGCGACCCAAGGCAGATGATGATGCCTCCACCTGGAGATGCCTTCAGTTAATGGTGCGGCATTCAGCATTCGGCATGGAGCATGCAGCATGGAGCAGATCTTTTGTGCATCAATTAAAGAAGTGGCCATAATTTGATTGTTTTGGCCTGACCTGCTTTTTATGGCTGCACTGAGTTGCAGTTTTCCACTTGCCAATTATGGCCAGCTGCTGCTGCTTCTGCTGCTGCTGTTGGTTGCATGCAACGCCGGTGGTCCGTCCACTGGTTGGTTGGTTTAACAATCTTGGACAGACACTTTGGCCATGGCTCAAACGCGTTCTCTCTGCCATTTAAGCGATCTGCCATCTCTCTCCTTGTCTCGTCTCTGCTCTGCTCTGCTTTGCTCTACTCTGTCCTGCCTATGGCATCTTTTCGCTGGAAAATCTTTGAACCACTTTGAGAGAGCATTGACCATTAATTGATGCCTTTCAAAAGCATTGACATTGGATGCAATGCTGGCATGTGGTCCACTGCCTTGGGCGGCATATGGCACAGCTTTAGCTCCGCTTATGGGCAGCTCCAGTTGGGGCAGGCTCTCCACATTCCTGATGGATCTCATCGATGCCGGCCTCTAATGCCCATTCTTGTCTTTGAAATGATGGCAGTCGCTAATTTCTTAGCCTGTCATCAAACCATCATCAATGATGATGATGATGATGATGGGATCAGGGATTGAAGTGATGTAACCTTAGTGGGAAACAGTCCATTCCAGTCACTCCATCCACTGGGGGGAATGTATCGCTGACCTTCAAAGTGAACCCAATGTGAAGTCTCTGGCTGATTGGGATGCAGATTGACTTGTCATACAGCCCAGACAGGCTGCAGAACTTGTTAACATTGTTAACACACTGATATCTTGGCCGGCAGCAGAGGAATGCAAATTTATCCAACGCGACGCACGATGAACATGTTTATGGAGCTCATTAGCGTTAAGCCAGTACCAAGAAGCCATGCCCTATCCAGGTGGATTTACTCTTATCCGCTCTATCGTGCAGAGTCAATAAGGCCAGCCATCCGTACCCAGTCAACTTTAGTCTCTTGGCCTTCAAACTGACATACAAGCAAATGTCTCTCTCTGTGACTCTGACTATGATTGTGACTCCTACTGATTGACTAACTGACTGACTGACTGACTGACTGATTGAGTGACGGCTTGAGCTATGGCTTGACTGGGTTAGCAGTATCTCCCACGTCGCTGCATGCTGCACGCTGCAAGCTGCAAACCCTTATGCAATCCACTGCTCCACTTATTGAAGCACTCGCACTCTAATCAATCACGGAATGAGCAAAAGACCTAAGCTCTGATTGACATTTCCTGTCCCCTCTCTATGTCTCTCTCTCTCTCTCTCTATCGTCTCACGGCTTTTGGCTTTCGGCTGATGCGTATTTTATATAGGGGGGAAAATTGATTTCGAAAGCGAAAACCGCAGAAACATAGAGACAGAGACAACCACAGAGACACCTTAAACCGCATGGAAATGTTGCCTGTCCCCAGAGATTAGCGTCTCGCCCCCAGCTGCTCTGTTTGCCCAGGCCTCTCCTCATCTTTGGCGTCTTCCAGACGGAGGTCAATGCAATGGCTCTGCTACTTTCCATATTTGCAGCTCCAACTGCTAATTAAATGTGATTTCTCAGTTTACGCAATGGCGACACCCCCACTGTCCCCCCCCCCTGCCACACTGCCAATGCGGTGATGTCTCTATCGGGCCTTAAACGATCGTTGTTGTGGCCAATTTCACCGAGCCCTTGAACTGGTCATGGTCATATCCTCCATCTCCAGTCTCCAGCCTGCATCTGCATTTGCACTGGCATCCATATTTGGCACCGCCAGGCAAACATTAGCATAAGGCCAATGCCCAGCCATTTTCGGTCTCTCTCCATCTGAAAACGGGGGATTGGCGGAGAGACTGAAGCGGGGACTGGAACTGAGGCTGGAACTGCGACTCGAGTGAAATTAGTTTTTGCCAACGAATTTGTTCGCTGTTGCCATTTCCGCTGTGGCGGCTATATTTAGTGGCTAAAATCTGTTCACACTTTTATATGCATTTCGCGCATTTGTCATTCATCACAGACAGGCTGGAACAGGGTAGGAGGAAGAGAGTAGAGAGAAGGAGGTTTGAGACAGCGGCTGGAGATGGGGATGCTTATGATGTTTATGGGCAACATCTTTAGCTGCAACTCAGCAGTACGTCATTGAGAATGCACGAGATGTTGCGTCTAGGTGGGGAGCTCTTCAGTTCTCCTCCTCTTCCTCCTCCTTCTCCTCCTGGGGCTGGAGTGCAAAGTGCAACAGCTCTGGCGAGCTGCTGCTCCTCTAGTGAACTGTCGCATGCCAAGAGAGAACAGTGGAGGGCACAGTGTGGCAATGTCTGGAAAATACTTGAGGAAGAACATTTGCAGAGCAAAGATACGAATGTAAATTTATCAACAGAATAAAATGCATTTAAAATGATAATCTGACAGCTATTTGTAAATCAAAGTCACCCCATTTCTAATAGATATTCTTGATTTTTGTATGGATACATTCAGCTTTTTCCACTGTGGTCGTACCACTGTGGTGCGCTGCAAGTTAATTTAGAATCAGCAGCAGCAGCAGCAGCAGTCAGCAGGCCATGTTTTATGCGATTTTAGCACTTTTTAGCCTTGGCATGTTTCGGCGTGGCCTGGTCGTGGGCCTGTGCTGTTTAATGGATGTCTGCCCCATGGAATTTAGCACGTTTTGCCATGCCCCATGCAGCACAACGCACACCGCTCCGAGGAAAACTAATATGCCAGGCTTGACTGCCAGCCTGCCTGTCCGCCTGTCTGCCTGCCTCTTGGCCAGGCCGTGTGACATTTATGGCTTCCTCCCCAGTCTCTCCGGCTGAGTCGAGCTCTAACTCCAGCTCTAGCTGGGGCTCTAGCTATGGCTCTGGCTATGTGCCACAGAGCTCTCTGTCATTCACGTGCAAATATGAACAAGATTTATAACTTTTTGGCGGCGACATTTTCCTAGATTTTTGTTTGCTGCCGCTTTAAAAGGATTTCACTTTTCGCTAGAAATGCCAAAGGAGCCACAGCCATAGCCAGTCGGAGCTAGAGTCGGAGTCAGGCACTAAAAGCAAAAGTTGCCAAGTTGTTGTTTGCCAATGCGTTGGCCTGGATGAGCATCACAGGCGCATCCATCCACATCCACTCAGTGGTGGCAGGAAGGGGTGGCAGGAGTGTCGGTGTTGTTGGTGCCGTTTAAGTGCCTCTGCAACGGATCTCAGACGGGCTAAAAATAAAATCCAAATCTGTATGCCGCACTGCATGAGGGAGCCCACAACGTGGAGAATTTTTATGCTTATGCGTCTGAAAGATTCGCTCAATTTGAAAAGAATTTCCAGCCTATTTGTGGGGGAGTGGAAAGCGGAAATGTTGCTAATCCCCAAGAAATCATAAATGGCTCTAAACGAACATTAGATGGAGGAGATCTGCTTGGAAGGATAAGCCACATTTTATTCAGAGATCTTGATGGATTTTCTTTCTTTTCTCCGATCTCTGAGCAAAGAAATTCCTCTTCCTGGATCAATGTTTTGAGTTATTGAACTCTTGAAATGTTGCCACATGATTGATCGTATTTTGATTCGCTTTTTCCACGCTTTTTACGACTTCCTGGGCATTTTCTCGGTACTTTCCATACACACACATACAGTTTTCCCCTCTATGTGTCCTAGGGCCCATGTGTGACCCACGTTGTGCCGCACCGATTCTGCTTCCGTTTTAAAGTCCATGTTTCAGCTTAAAGATTCAGTTGTGTTTTGTATTTTTTTAGTTTAGTTTCTTATCGTGTGGATGTGTGTGCCTGAGTCGCATTGAATAACAACTTAATTGGCAGTTGCAAAATGATGCGTGCCCATAAGCCATGAGCGCTTGGGACACGTCTGGCTGGCACACAGTTCACTGGTTGATAATGGTAGCTAGTGAGTGGCCCCCACACCACAAAACAACACCCCCCAGCATTTCCCTAAACACCAGACAAACGATGGCGCCAGGCCAGGCCAAGCCACGGGGACAGGGGACGGAGGACGGGGACAGACAGACTGAAATGCCGATTAAAATATCAATTGCCAGACGACAACGATATGCGAACACCGCGGACACACTGGATGATGATGATCATGATGATGGCGACTAAGCGCATTAATTTAACGCCATCAACAGCTGGCCAAGACGCTCAAGACGTCCAAGAGGGTGGGGTTGGCAGAGAGAGAGAGAGAGAGAGAGACGGTCAATGCATAAATAAAATGTCATCCGGGCCGCTGGAGAGGTGCAGCATTTGAACGATTCCAATTCCGATTCCGATTCCAATTTCGATTTCGGTGCCCGTGCCGCATCCAATTCCGATAGCCATCGGACACAGCACTTTCCCCTGCCGCTGCGCATAATTCAATGTCGAGACTCGCGACTCTCGACTGGGACTTCGACTTGCACTTGGCTTATAAATCAGGCCCAGACGACTGGCCAACATCTTGTCAACGCCGCCGTCGCAGCTGCAAGCTGCATCTTCTGCCTTGGTCGTGTCGGGTCGGCTCGGGTCCGGTTCGGTTCGGTTCGTCTTGGTAGGGAACGGACCTGGATGACCTTTGGGCGCTGCGCTGATATTTTTAGCCACAATCGCGTAATCTTTAGCCCGCCAGCCTTTGGGGCCTTATGAAATTGTGTCAGCTCTGCCATAAATTGCCAGCTTTAAGAGCTCCGCTCCAGGTGTTGGGTTGCTGGAGGAGGAACGGCACGAGGGGACTGTACGGGACAGGATAGGACACCTGAAGCCAGTCTCTGGCTGGACTTTGTCGCTGGGGCATTAAAGGGATTTGGATTTGGAAAATGAAACCAGACAACACTTCAACCTCTCCGCATTGTCATAGCTGGCACTGCCGCACCCCCACCCCCAACCCACCTCGTAAGCGACACTGTTACATCGGTTTCTGTTTCTGTCTCTGTCCCTGACACCCTTTCTGGCCATGTGACTGGCTGGCTACTCCAATTGCAAATTGCAAAATGACAGAGAGCCAGCCGCACTTTGCCGGCATGGCATTGTTTCCCCACCGCCTGGCAGTGCGACAGGCCTGAAGAATTTGTTGCATATTTCAGGCGGAGATTGACGGTCAGATTAGTGGATGGATACTCCAGTCGGTTGGGGGCTTTGCGACTCTGGCTCTGCCATAAATAGCTGGCAATAGCCGGCACAGCTGTTGGCCTTTAATTAAATGCTCCCCCGGCAAGTGGCAGCGATTAGAGTCAGCAGCATGAGGCAGTGGCAGGGCAGATGCAGAGGCAGAAGGAGAACCTGTCCGCACAACAGCCCACGGTTCGGCAATTAAGCAAAACGCTCTGGTCTGGCCATTTAACTGGGTCACCCCATAGAGGCAGGAGTACGATCCCATCCAATCCAATCCGATCTATTGGCTGCTGCTGCTGCTGCTAGATGGATGCTATGAGCTCCAGTAGATGTACATACATATCTGTGACGGCCCACGCATGCGCAGCCCCTGCAAAATAATCAAACAAAATGATGGAAAATTAAATGTACAAATCATGTTTACGACTTGTCGTCAGTCAGTCCCGAAAAAGACAAGCTTTGAGACTGTGGAAACTGGGGAGACTCGAAAACTGCTAGACTAGACAGGACAGCCTCTCATGTTTGTCAGTGGGCGTGGCACTACTCATGCAAACTAATTGTTGTTCGTGGCGTTGCAAAATGTTGCCCAACATGTTGCCAACACAGCATACGCCTGCCTGCCTGCCCCCTGTCTTTCCCATCGAGCTCGAAGCTGGATGGAGTCCGAGTCCAAGTACGATTCCAATGTCGAGTTGGAGCCACCACATTGACACCATTCGCAATTAGAAGAAAAAGTGGCCCGTCGGCTACTGTGCAACAGAACGCAGTGGCACGCAGGATGGAGGCTATGCTAATACTCGTACCTGCAGCATTCTAAATAGCTGAAACAAAAAAAAAAAAAAACCAGCTCTGGCCTGGGCCATTTCTATTCCCCGGTAGCCGCCAACGTTCAACGTGGGACGCGAGGCACACACAAGTTTTGTCTTCAAAACTTAATTGCTGATTTGCTCAGCATTCTGCCGGCTGGTGAGGGAGAGAGAGAGGCTGTTAGCTTAATGTGCCAACAGGCAATCATAGCCACTAAGGCCACAATGAAGATGGATTCCGAGTGCAGAGGGATGGCAGTTTAGAGCTGAGAGTTCCTTGTAGTGCCCCAAAGGAATTCCATTCTTATTTATAGAATATTCACAATCTCCAATTTCCATGGGCAGCAATTTGCAGTCCTTTGTCTCTCTGCCAGGGGAAGAAATGGCAAAGGGAACGACGATCATTAAAGCTGCTTCATGCTCTATTGACTATTGACTGACGCGATCTATAATTTATATATCAAGAGAGTGCACGAGTGTGTGTGCCTGTCGATAATGTTATTAAATCCACAGTTGTGAGCGCTTTTGATTAATTGAAGCATTTGTGAGAAATGATGAGCGGGCTTTGGAATGCAACATGCCAATTGCCTGTTGCATGGTTGCTGCCATGGCTGCCATGGTTGTTGCATGGTCTCTTGCCTGTTGCCCGTTGCCTGTTGCTGGCCTGTTACCTGGCTGCGGTTTTGGCCATGTTGCGTTGGCATATCAATTCACATGTCAGGCCGCCAGGCAGGCACGCTCACACAACAGCCAGCCAGTTGGTTGGGGCAATGGCAATGCAACCTACTTATTTATGCAGCAGACCTGGTCTGATCGTGGCCAGAACCCGCTCGTTGCCGCTGACTGACTGATGGCCACATTCTGACTCTGCGGCCTCTGAGCCGGGCCTCTCCGCATCCTGGGGCCAAACAACTCAATACATCAGCCGTCTGTTGGCGGTGTCCGTGCCCCAGCCCGTGACCGTGCCCGTGCCCTGGCATAATTCATTTTACGCAGCAAAATTATAGCAAATATCACAAAATTATGTATTCTATGGCTCCGATCGGATCGGATCGGTTTCGAGCGTTAGACACAACAGCCCACACACTCCACACTCCACACCGAAACTGCAACTAACAATATCTGATCTGCGTGTTTCTCCACTCGTTTCAGGTAGCACCACAGAGCTGGCACCTTCGCTGCTGGGCATCTACGACACATTGACGAACAGCCTGGCCGCCGAAGCGGGCGTGGCAGCTCCCACTGTGACACACGAGACCAAGAGCCAGGCACATACGCAGACACAGACACAGGTCCAGGTCCAAGTCCAAGTACAGACCAAGACGAACAGCAAAAGTGGCGAATCGACGCCGAAGAGGAGCAACAGCAGCAGCAGCAACAGCTCCACATCGAGCGGCACGAGTGTCTCCACCAGCGATGATCAATCGGCCAGCTACTCGCTAACTGCCTCCAGCTCACAGCTTGCAGGCGGCGTCCGTGCCCCGCCCCTGGTGGTGGCTGGTCTGCGAGACGAAGCTGATGGGGCACAACTGAGCCGCCTGGTGGTGCATCGGCGACAGGAGCTGGGCAGCAGCAACAGCAGCCTCGCCTCGAGCGGCAGCCGACGCGGCAACAATATTCGCATCCTCTCGGCCAACGTGCACCGCATCATCACGCACTCGGACGCCGAGCCCGTGGATGCCATTGACATTGAGGCACTGCAGCAGCAGCAGCCGCAGCAGCAACAGCAACAGCCATCCCCGCAGCTATCCCAAAGGAGTCCCACTCACGGACGCTACATCAAAACAAGCACCAGCAGTGGAGGAGGCCATCCGCCTGTGGCCACGTCCACGTCCACGCCCAAGCTAAAGCTCTCTCACATCCCCCTGTCCAAGATCACGGGCAAGCTGTCCACGCAGGCGGGCCACGAACTGGTCTCCACTTTCGACGCCAGCAACGAGTACGTGAACTCCCTGACCTTTGCCGCCTCCGAGAAGGCGCGAAAGCCCCAGGCGGCGACGCCCTCGGACGACGACAGAACCCCCACGAACAAGAGCGTTCCCGGGACCCCGTTCCACTTTGATGGTAATCCCTTTTCCCCCCGCAAACTGACGCTTCCCCGCTACGATTCCCAGCAAAGCATTAAGCTGATCGAGATGGAGCAGCTGGCGGCCACCAGTGCCCAGCTGCAGCATGCCCAACCAGCCACCCCCGGCACACCAGCAACCCCAGCGACCCCGTCCACGCCGGCCACCCCTGTGCGGCCCAAGGAGTTT
The DNA here is from genome assembly GCA_009664405.1 of Drosophila bifasciata. Classification (NCBI taxonomy): domain Eukaryota; kingdom Metazoa; phylum Arthropoda; class Insecta; order Diptera; family Drosophilidae; genus Drosophila; species Drosophila bifasciata. The sequence continues at coordinate 8,670,002 of CM019043.1, read as the reverse complement.
GTGTGCAGCGAGCCGCTGAGCCCCGTGGATCTGGTGCACACCATTAACTTTGACCTGGTGGCCCAGCACATCGAGCGGCTCACCCTGGCCGATCTGGGGGCCAACGAGGGGCCGAAAGCGGAGCTCATCGAGGCCGTGAACAAGCCTCTGATCAGCAAGCCGCTGGTGAGAAGCTCCTCGGCCGCCTGTGCATCAACCATAAGCAGCTCGCCGCTGCTCACCTACGCCCGCACCAAGAGCCTCAGTGCCAAGGCCTCGACATTGGGCGCGGGAGTGCCCCTGAAGCTGCCCACGGCCGAGCAGTTGGCGGAGCTGGAGGAGGCCAACAAGCTGTCGGCGGAGAGTCTGGACCGCCTCACCGACATCAAGCCAAAGTTTGCCGCTCGCCTCAGCGAGCTGGCACGCCTCAACAATCGCCCGCTGTCCTCCTCCTCCATCTGCTCCACCTCGTCCAGCTCCAGCTCGGGATCCGATCAGCTGCTGCACGGTAAGCACACGGCCACCTCATATCTGGCCAGTGTGGAGAGTCTGGCCGAGAGCGAGAACGAGCTGGGGGATCCCCATCATCCGCATCATACGGTGACAATGAGCGTCCTGGAGCGGGCTAGCCTGGAAATCATTGACTCGGAGCGCAGCTTTGTCGAGGATCTGGGCCAGGTCATCAAGGGGTGAGTAATCATCCATGCGCAATGGGATTGTGTCCCTTGGGGCTAATTTGAATGTTTTTCCTGCCTCAGATACCTGCTGGACTGGAAGGAGCGCGCCTGTCTGCGTCTGAACGAATTGCAAATACTCTTTGCCAACATTGAAGAGATTTACGAATTCAACTCGATGCTGCTGCAGCGACTGATCAACTCTGGGATGGAGCCGGGCCGGATCGCCAGATGTTTCATAGATCTGCGCGATGGCTTTGATGTGTATACAACCTATTGGTGAGTTATCTGATGATCGCCTGATCTTACTACCCGTCTGCATGCGGATATAATCATTGTACATTCTCCGAGTTATGTTCTGTTCCGCTCTGTCTGATTCCACTGTGCCACAGTGACCTCTTCCGCTCACTGTGATTCGGGGGCAAGCCACTGCTTTGACCATCGCGGCTGACTGGCTGACTTGCTGGCTGACTGACTGGCGTGTTTGCTGGATCTCTGATACGATGGCGGCCAAGAACGGTAACGGCGGCCACATGATCTCGATAGCAGCATGGCATGGCATGGCATGGCATGACGATGACGACAACGATGGCAACCAATGTCTTTGGCAGTCCAGGCACGCCATGTTCCATTTAAACGCCTGACGTTTACCCCAAACCAAACCAAAGCCGCTGCTTCGCTGCTCCATTGCTCCGTTTGCGCTGTTGGGGCTGTCAGTGCCAATTTGGAGCGAAGCGAGGGCAGAGAGTTTGATGGCTGGAGTTTGATTTGTCGCCCCGAATGACACAGCGGCATATATCATCCGTCTGCTGGCTGCAGTTTGGTGTCCTGGTCCTGTCCTCCCACTCGTCCCACTCGCTCAGCTGATTTTAAAGTCAAATTTCATGTTCGCCTGATGAAGACCTAAAGCTCTGGCCTTTCCCAGCGCTTTCCACATGCCATAAATCTTTCCGTTCACTGTTCACTGTACGAATATGTCATTCGCTCCCCCGCCCCGCAGCACCAGCTACCCGGAAGCCATCTCGCTGCTGACCAAGCTGCTGCAGGCAACGCACACGAACTCCCTGCTGGCCTCCACGCAGAAGATGTTGCAGCACCGCCTGCCCCTCGGCTCCTATCTGCTGAAGCCGGTGCAGCGCATCTTGAAGTACCATCTGCTCCTCGACGTGAGTACGAACTGGGGAAACGGGGACTCTGGGGTTACAGCAGCACTGACTGACAGTTGATTGTCTCTCCCGACATTTGCAGAGCCTGCGCAAGCACTGTGATGTGAAGGAGGTGGCCGAGGCCTATGCGATCATGCGCCAGGTGGCGCACAACATTGACCAGGTGAAGCGCAAGCAGGAGCAGCAGAGCCGCGTCAAGGAGCTCTCTGGCATACTGGACGGATGGCTCGGTCCGGGTAAGTCCTCAAAAACACAGAAGGGGCTTCCAATGAAAACTGCTAACTGCTTTGTGGCATCCCTAGAGCTGACCGTTTTGGGGAACTGCGCCAGGAGGGCCTCCTGATGGAGCAGCACAACAAGCCGCGTCTGGTGCTGCTCTTCGCCACCATGCTGATCATCACCAAGCAAAAGGAGGACGGGCGTCTGCAGTTCAAGACCTACATACACGTAAGTTGAACGACATTCCCATTCCCACTTGGCATTCCCACTACCCACTTCTACCAACAGCAAAACAATCTGATGCTGAGCGAACACTTGCCCGGAGAGCCCACCAGCTTCTACGTCATACCCTTCGATGAGCCGCGCAATCAAATCAAGCTGACGGCCAGGAATCGTGACCAGAAGCGTGTCTGGACGCAGCACATTAAAGGCGTCATGCTGGAGAAGCTTGACATACCCATGCGAGCCAAGGAGCTCGTCTATCAGCTGGGCAACGAGGAAGGTGAGCGCACTCTATCCTCCGTAGTTGCTGGGTTAGCATAGCCACTAGCCACTAGGCTCTACATAGGAGTCTAGTTTTTTGTTTGCTGTTTGTTTGTTGTGTCGCTGTTGATGTGGCCGAAACACTTAACGATTTGGATTTGGATTTTGACTGGCAATGGGAATGGGGCAAGATGATGAAGTGCCTGCGCCTGCGCCGGTGCCTGTGCCTGACGCTACAGTTATGCACATGCGGGTACTTGGCTGCACTGCTCGAGCTTGTGGCACGTATGAGACTCAAACAAATGGCCAGACATCCAGTCCAGCCATCAAGTGTCTGTTCCTTTCTCACTGTGCACTTATGATTCGCACGCTCCAGCTAAAGTGACATAACCAAGTGGCAGAGAGTCGTCGTTAGGAGAGAGATTTGTGTGCTGGTAGATCTCTGTGAGCTCTGTGTCTCCGTCTCCGTCTGTGTCTCTGGCGCTGTTGCCTTTCCCCAAAAATCGTGCCAAATCTGTCGACGCCTCGGCGGCAAGTTGATTTATTATTTATTTCTGCCCAGATGTAGTCACATTTTAATTGCAAATTTCTTCTGCACTACTGTACCACTGAACGTACCTACCACTGACTACTGTACCAGCTGACACAATACTACAGTATGTACTGTAAAATCGTCATTTGTTTCGGACCACATCATGTTGTAAATGTATCTTGTTTTTTTTTCTTTTGTTGGTGTCCGTACATTAATACTAATTAGTTAGTTTAGGTCGGCAAAGCTCAAGCTACTCGTACTTACTACTCGTATTTATCTCGATTCTTATTAACTCTACTCTATACAAATGCTATATGTTTACCGTTGTAGTACTACCAGTGATGCATTCTAAAACTAAACATCCCACCAAAACAAAGAAAAGAAAACTTTGATTAGTTTTTAAGGGTGTTCTAAGGCTAAACCCCCACCCCGAGACTGAAAAACTGAAAACTGAAAAACAGAAACTGATCTACTAGCCGCTACCTACTCGTAATAAACACCAAATGCGATCAGAACTAAATTGAATTGACAACCAACCAACTGCTATAATCTATCTTAAAATAAATCCAATCCAAAATCAAATCCCAGTACATATCTACTATAATTGTTTAACCATCCTAACTGTAATCGTAATCGTAATCGTAATCGTAGTAATCGGTACCGTTTATGGTTAATCGCTTATCGTTCGCTGCTGGTATCGAGAGCCCAGTAAGTATGACGAGATTCGTATATCTAGTTGGATTGTTAGCTTTAATTGGAACTTAACACGCTCGGGGTCGGGTATCCGCTGTATGTTGCATGCATCCTAACCCACATTCGAAAGAACCCACTTAACTACTAATCCAAGTCACTGACCGCATGGACAGCCACAGCCAGAATGTAATCAAAAACACCCACCCACCCACTGGTGCTTGTCCCACGCCCGCTCTCACCGCCGCCCGCTTATCACGACCTGCGTTCAGTTTAACCCTTGACTAACGAAGGCTCTCCCGCAGATCGCACCCCGGACCGCAGCACCTGGAAGTGGAGCCTCCACTCCAGCAGCAACTCCACGCCCACGTATCTGGAGCGTCGCAATGCCTGTCGAAGGAGCGAGATCCGGCAGCGCAATTCCAAGGGCAAGCGCAAGACGGTGAGCAACTCCACCTCCTTCGATAGCTCCTTCAACGAGTCCCAGGAACTGGACCAAAACCAAAACCAGAGCCAGGAGCAGGAACCGAAGGCATCCAAGCCCTTCAAGCCGCTGTCCCGCAACAACAGCCTGGACGACACGGCCCTACAGAAGCTAGCCGCCGCGATGCGTTACCGAAAGCGAGATGGATCTGGCAAGGATGAGACCAAGTCCCCGGACAAGGAAGCGTGCAAGTGCACGCGGCAGGAGGATCATCCGGATCGGTCGGATCAGTGTCTATGCATTTTGCGTGATCAACGCAGTCGCAGCGCCAAGTCGCAGTCGCCAGTGTTTAGCTACAAGGCGCTCAAGGAGCGCAGCAAGTCCGTGCCACGCATCGGTGGCTTCAGCCTGGACGAGGAGGCTGAGCAGGATCTGGACCAGGAGCATGACGATGACAGCGCCGCCTCGTTGCGTGGCAGCAAACCCGATCTGAGCGAGCGCAAGGCCAAGGGCAAGGGCTTCTTCGAGGTGAAGCAATACAACCACAAGACCATGCCCAAGCGGATAGCAACGCTCAAGAAGCAGCGCACCAGCAGCAAGAGCTGCTCCAAGTTCTACATGGATCTCAGCGAGTTCGACAGTAGCAGTTCCACCGTCCTAAAGATAACCGAGTCCACGGAGGAGCTGCGACCAGAGCAGGACGTAGAGCTGGCCAAGGAGGCGGAGACGTTGAACGATCCGTCGTCCGATGTGGTGGACCACGATCAGGATCAGTATTACGGCAACCAGGAGCTCCTGTCGCCGGCGGAGAAGTCCAAGCGCGATGCCCAGATTGTGCTCGATCTTCTCAAGAACACCAAGGAGTTCGAACGCATCTACAACAAGCAGCAGAAGCGACGCGAGAGTCCCGTCAGCCCCGTCAGTCCATTGTCTCCCAGCCAGGATCTCAATCGAGTGCCTGCCCTGCCGCCCCGCCCACCATCTCGCTCGCCTCCGCCCCTGGAGCTGGAGGATCAAGCCAAGCGCCAAGCCAGCGAGCAGGAGGAGCCCATCTACGAGACGCTGCTACGCAACGTCCACGTTCCCGTACAAGTTCTCCCCCGTCCTGGGGCGCGCCAAGTCCGCTCAGATGCTGAAGAAGCGAAGCAAGACCACGTCGGGCGCCCCGCGTCCAGAGTCGGATTACGTGACGCTGGTCTACTCGCCGGAGGGCGTGCTCCAGAGGGTGGGCGAAGAGGCTGTGCAACGGGACAGCTGCAGCTCGGATGCCACCAGTTGCAGTTCCTCCTCCGGCTCCACCCTGAAACGAGACAGCCAGAGTACGGTGATCAACCTCTGCCTGGAGGATCACACGACCGCCCTCTACGCCCGCCCCATACCAAAGAACCTAGTGAAGCGCCTGCTGAGCGGCGCCAACGGAGAGGGCGGCCCCAGCCACGAGAACGTGTCCAATTCGGAGAGCTCCCTGCTGCCGCGTGCCCTCAAGTCCATCGATAACCTGACCCTGGCCTTTGGCCGCTCCAACCGGCCGCCGGAGCGACGCGTCTCCGATGTGAGCGAGATGTGCCGCCAGAGCGTTCTGCATCGGCAGGGCAGCGAGGCGTTGGGCGAGCGAATGGCCCACGTTGATTACGCGGACCCCAAGACTCTGTTCAGCCTGATGGCCATGGTAAGCTCGGAGCGGGACTCGGTTTTTCGCTTACCTCCTCCTCCAGCGACAGCATGTGTGAGCAGCACCGCAAGCGGTCTGCGCCCGACCCGCTGCCCACCAACTTCGAGTACGAGCGGCAGGTGGAGGATAGTCTGGAGAACGACTTCCGGGACTCGGCCATCTATAGCGATGACAACGAGAAGCGCAGCGGCGATTACGACCTCAGGCGACCCAGCAGTCCTCCTCCGCCGCCTCCACTCGGGCCACGCCCCACCCCACCACCGCAGATAGCCCCGAAGCCGTCGAGGGAGGCCGTGCAGGAGCTGCTGGCGCACCAGCACCAGCTCAAAAGAGGCGTCGTTGTCTGTCAGTCGGCATCGCGCAGCTGGGTCCTCCAGCAGATCGAGAACTTCAACAAGTAGGGGACAGGACAACACCCACACCCATTGCCATAAACACAATTCCTTTGTAATATCTATCTGTACATAGTCCTAAGTGTTTGTTTGATACACGCTGCATAAGCAATCGCTAATCTTAGAGTTAGTACTCTTAGTCTTTAGACTGTTTTTATATACCCATAGACTGTAGCAGAGCCATTTAATAAAATTCATAATCACATTGATGTTTTCTGCATTCGCATGTTACTCATGGCTACTCCCGATACACCATGGATTCAGCGTGGCAATGCATGGAACTCATACATCGAGTCGATCTTGAGCATCATCGATTTCATTGCCAAGCACTCTGTGGGGGCCTCTGAAAATATTTATATATTGCCGAATCGGGGAACGAGGATGTCCAGCATACAGTGGCGACTGTTCCCATTTGGCAGCAAAGTTAAATATTAAGGTATATAGTACAAGTATTTAATTATTCAGACGTAATGCAGACGTTCCAACACTGCTTACCGGATAGTAGTCACTGATTCCAAGGGAGTTTTCAAACAGCACCAGCAAATATACATAAACCAGGAGAAACATTTTTGTAAATCATTACAGAATAATGTCACTTGGTGTAATAAATTTATATACTAGATCTTTAAACAAGCATAACAGAAAGTATATTCCATATTTGTCATGGCTCTTCTAGCCCTGCCGTGACTGATTTAATGGCAGAAACGGCTGATATGGTACGACTTCTGAATTCCGTCAGCTCTGCAATTGCTGAAAATATGTTACAAATATCACCCCCATTTCTGCATAGAGACGCGGCTTGCTGTTCGCGGATGTTGATCGCCATGTTGTCATAGCCACTAAATGGATCTAGCCATTTGCTATTTAAAATTGAATTAGCTTGAAGATGGGGAGATAATAGTGAATAGGCCAGATAAGGGCAGGCAATAAGCGGAGCCAGGCTCACATTTGTTAGAGTAGACAGATTCGCTGTTCCAGGAGCAGAATCTGTCGAGACTCAGTCTGAATGGATCTGGAAACAATGCAATAGATGAGCATATTTTCCAATTTTCATATTACATATTTTCCAACAAGCTATACAGTGTCCGGTATGTTTTGTCCATTTTTTTCCCTAATAGCACCTTGTCCCAAAGGATCGGAAAATAATTGACCAGTTATCTCAGTCACAGCCAATTCGCTGTGCTAAGATCCACCTGTAAGTAAATATAATATAAGCATAAAAATAAATATTCTGGTTGCCAAAGCTGTAAGTGTGGCTCCGCACGCGCTGTACATATGTACATATGTATGTATATACACTACATCAATAAGAACGAGGAAGAACGTACGGAGTCGCTGTTGCCGCGACTCTAAAACTCGCTGCTGAAAATTCATTTGATCATTGTGGCTACAATAATGATCCGATCTTAACCAAACTTAACAAACTCTTTCTACCATACTGCATTTTTGGTTTTTTTCTATCTTCAAAATTGTGGATTTTCGTCTTTTGGGGGGGGGAGTGGGCGAAATTTTTGAAATAAACTTGCACTGAAGCGATATCACAGGAGTCTAGGCAAAAAATTTGGTTGTTCTAGCTCTTATAGTCTCTGAGATCGAGGCGCTCATTTATACGAAAAACCAAAATTACTCGATTTTGTGTGAGTGCGAAAGGGAGGGAGCGAAGTTTTGCGTATGTTTTTGTCTATTGTGGCTATATTAATGATCCGATTCAGATTTGGGCCCCTGATAGATATGGTCTTCATCTATGATTCTGCATTTTTCGTTTTTGTTATATTCAAAAGTGTGGACGCCACAGATGTGCGCCCTTTGTAGGGGCGGAATTGGGTGGTGCGAAATTTTTAAACATTTTTCTAGGAGTGAGATATAACATTAGTATGGAAAAAAAAAATTGGTTGCTCTATCTCTTTTTAGCCTTCGAGCAATGGGCGACGAACAAGACGGACAGACGGACGGACAGACAGGGCTATATCGACTCGGCTATTGATGCTGATCAAGAATATATATACTTTATATGGTCGGAAATTACTCCTCTATGTTACACACATCCACTTTTACCACCCTATTACTCTTCGAGTACGGGTATAAAAATATCGCCTTCCACGGCTTAGCCTGTGTCACCAATGACTCTTTTGTCTAGGTGGATAATTCAAATGAATAAATTTATTTTCGAAATCGTTATCATTATCACCTAATACATATGTATCACTAAATTATCGAATCATTTTCCTAATGTTTTACAATTTAATCGTTTTAATTTAAATATATATGTATATTGTTGAATCACTTATATTTTATACTCGTTTTTAATTTAAATATTTATCTTGTATTGTAATTATTTCCTTACAATTTCGCGCCGCAGCACGCCAGCTGTCTGGCTGAGTTGCCAGATCGTTGAGTGTCGTATATTTTGGCAGTCTGGCAACGCTTCAATTACAGAATATCAATTACTAACAAAAGCTCGCCGGCATGATACGACGCATAAATGAGTTCTCACGCTCTTGAGTGGATGACTTGCTCTCACATACGTAAAAGAAAGTTCTCTCCCTCGTTCTTGAGTGTGATAACTGGCAAACGCCAACACACTCAAAAAATCCAACTCACACTTAGAAATACCAACTGGATTTACTCATTGCATTCAGATGATATGGCGGCACATTTCAAAACAGGCAGAATAAGAGGAAACAACTAACAGAACCACAGAAAGTAGTGGCTCTCGGCGAAATCGGACGGTTAAAAATAAACGCGCTTCGGCATTAAATACCAAAATATCGTTGACCGCAAACAACAAATATACACCAAATTCGATCAAATAGCAGCCAAAGCGAGGCAGTTAATTAATTCCGATTTAAAACCCGAATCACACAGCAAAAGTGTCAATATGTTTAGCTCGATTACAGGTAAAGGAAACCATTTGAATTGTTGTGAAAGTTGCCAAAATAGAAATCTAAAGTTTTTAAGTATACATATATATATATAGTTTGTATGTATGTTTCTACGTTTCTAAATATACAAAGATGTACGTATGTTTGCATGTATGTATGTATGTGGAGTGAATTAATTTGAATGGTGAGACAACAGACCAGGGTTAAGTTTAACCTATGACCCGCATTCCAAGCGGAGGAAAAAAAGTGAATGAATAAAGATTACATCATCAGCAAGGAGTTGGAGCTGTGTGGCCGCCTGGGATCTATTTAAGAATGAGATGGGATGGGACTATGTGTGTGGGTGGGTCTTGGGGCGTGTTCGATCCGATAGCAGTAGCAATAACAAAAATTTAATTGTCCGCTACCGTGGCTTGGCTCTGGCTGCTGATGATGATGATGATGATGATGACGATAACGATACGACGATGTGGATGATACGTAAGCCAATTATGGCGCAGTTTATATGCAGCCCCCTTGAGAACTATAAGTTGCTCTTCGCCCACACCCAAAAACGATGATACATGCATACATACATACATACATACATATATGTATATAATTATAGCTGCCCAGATACACACAAGATGGTTTCATCTATAATATAATATACATTCATACATACATATGTACATGTTCTTTGTATCTTTTTGGGCAGCGTATAGTTATGTTTTATGAGATTTCTTTTGGAATTTATGTATTTAAGTTTCAAAGATTGTGTATGTATGTACATACATATGTAAATATATACATGGATCTATGGAAATGGATTGAATATTTATGTTCTTTGAAGTGGGTGCAAAAAATCAAATCAAACACAAGTGGAACATGTCATGTGTATGTATGTATGTCTGTTTCCGTTTTCCTTTTTAAATAATTATTCAAAAGATTCCACTTGAAAACAAGAAGAAACAAAATAGAAAATAATTGGTTTGGTTCTTTGATTTAGCCAGTAATATATTATCGTATACGTAATATGTATTTCCCTCATACATATATATATATACAATATATTTTATTTATAAATATTATCTGCTCCCACTCAATGCAAAAACAGATGCATCGAAATGTAAGTAGCGCCCGATCTATCGATCGCTCGAACTCTCGAACTTTTCACAATTCTAAGAGCTTAGTTGATAATTTAGATCATGTCTAGACATCCCACACCGACTGCGTCGTAATTTAGCTCAATAGTTCAGTAGATGCATTCCAACACCCTGAAATAATCGTACAGCTGCATGCCACAGACCTATCAGCAATCTGCAACTGCAACATATGTATGCTACACAAAACATTCCTCTAATGCAAACCTGCAGCACTACCCTGCCCACCCATCCTCCCACAATGCGAACAACTCCCAATCCCCACATCAATATCAGTTGCAAGCTGCAATCTCCCCTCTCTCTCTCGCTTGTTTCATTTTATTCCTTTGAAAACTCAATCATATTTGTATGTATATTCATCGATCTCTTAGATTACTAGACATTCGCTTCAGTGGTTCAGTGGTTGGGCAGATGGTGTGGTGGTTGGTGTTTGGGTTGGGGTCGGGGTCGGAGATGGGTTTTATTCAGCTGCTGCAGTCGTTTCCCCTTCCCCTTCCGCGTTCGTTACATCGCCTTCCCCGGCGGGAGCTTCAGTCTCGGCGCCCGGAGCACCCTCAGCTGCACCGGCTGGAGTTGCTTCGGCACCACCCTCACCGGCTGGAGCTGCTTCGGCGCCACCCTCACCGGCGGCTGCGGTTTCGGCACCACCCTCAGCGGCTGCAGTTGTTTCGGCACCACCTTCAGCTTCACCGGCAGCCGTGGTTTCGGCAGCACCCTCAGCTTCACCGGCTGCAGTTGTTTCGCCACCACCTTCAGCTCCACCGGCCGCTGTGGTTTCGCCACCAGCCTCACCTTCACCGGCGGCAGTTGTTTCGGCACCACCTTCAGCTTCACCGGCCGCTGTGGTTTCGGCACCACCTTCAGCTTCACCGGCAGCAGTTGTTTCGGCACCACCTTCAGCTCCACCGGCAGCTGTGCTTTCGGCACCACCTTCAGCTTCACCGGCTGCAGTTGTTTTGCCACCAGCCTCAGCTTCACCGGCTGCAGTTGTTTCGCCACCACCTTCAGCTTCCCCGGCGGCTGTGGTTTCCTCACCACCTTCAGCCTTGGCGCTCGCACCACCCTCAGCTTCACCGGCGGCTGTGTTTTCGTCGCCTTCAGGCTGGGCATTCGGACCTTCCTCGTCTGCACTGAGGGTCGTGTCTTTAGCACCTTCAGGCTGGTCGCTGGAAACACCCTCAGCTTCACTCGCGGGATTTGTGTCTTCGTCTTCCTCTGGCGGGTTCTCATCGCCCGCTGGAGATTCACTTCCGCCAGCAGGTTCGGCATCTTCAGACGGATGGGTTTCTTCTTTAGCTTCATCGCCGGATGGACCCTCGTCAATCTGATCCTCCTCGGGGACCTCAGGTGGCGGGGCTTCCGTATCTTGTGGCTCTGCCTCCGCCTCCGCCTCCTGTGCGCTCGTTTCCCCAACCTCCGCTGAATTCGTATTATCAACCGGCCGCGAATCGCTTTCCATACCTTCCTGATCGCTCCCTCCCTTCTTTTCTCCTTTTGCTGGGTCGTGGTGGAAGTGATGCAAGTGCTCGTGGCTGTGCTGTGTGTTGGCCTCTGTATCGCTCGTTGGCGTGGCGCACTTCTGGGAGAACTTCTCGCAGATGAAGTACTGCTTCTCGATGCAATTGTCGTCGGTGACCATGGTGTTGTTCACACGCAGCCTCACCTCCAGACAGTCGTCCAGATTGGAGCGATGCGTCGGCTCCACCATGCCCTTGTCCCCCAGATAGCGGACCATGCGGCCACTGCTGATGTAGGTGAATCGGCCCTCCGCTTGCAGGTCATTGCCCCCGAACCAGTAGTCCTCCATATTGCCACGCGTATTCAGGAAGCTGAGCACCGCTTTGTAGTCCTCCGGACTGCCCAGATCCGCCAGATTGAGACCCTTACGCAGGCAATTGTTTTGGGCCCCAAACCAGTTCATCTGCGAATGGATGCACTTAATCACTAAGCCCTCTGCCACTTCCCTCGATCTGCGTTCACTCACCTTCTTGACGGCAAAGTAGTAGCATCTTCCGTTTAGCTGCCTCAAATAGGGCTTCCCGCAAGGACCCCCCTTGGAAGCGGATTTTTTGTCCTTGGTGCGCTTGCTGCCGGACAGAACTTGATCGGGATAGGCAACGATCAAGGTCAGTATCACAATTTGAAGAATCCTCATGGCTGCATCTGCCGCCTGTCCATCCAAACTGTACACTTGCGTGCCGACTCCTGTTCTATTTATACCCTCTTGAGCCCGTGACCACTGCATTAGCCACGTCTCAGAAACTCCCACTTTGATTGGGTCCTACGGCCATTCCGCCTGATATCGAATGTCGAGCGAGTCGAACAAATGCGATTGGACGTGCCTATCCTCAGTGGTTTCGTGGTTCAATGGGTCATTCGGACACCATCGCCATTCATATCAGTCCGAGGTGGACACTCTGTGGGGATGCTGCTGTCTGCGGATAGGTTTCTTGGAAATAACAATAAGATTTCAGTTAGAAGTTCTCAAAAATTAAGCGACCTGAGCGTAAAGTACATGCTGCAGAATAAATGGAAATGAACAAAAGATTTGTAAACTATATCAAAACATAATCCCATTTTTTGTTATTAATTCTTTTTCTGACACCTTATAAAGCATATATAGTTGTTCCTTTAAGATGTTTTTAAAGTCTCTTCATTGAGAGACTTAAATATTGAGATTCCATTTAATTGGTTAAACAAATATTTCCATGTCTTTTTCCAAGCTATTCCCCAAGATAAGGCATAGATATAATAATCACATAAAGTACTTTGGCTCAAGGATTTTGTATTTTATTTTAGAATCATTTAATAGAACAGAACTGAATTTGCATTAGATTATGTGGTGCATCGGTGCTAGGGGTGCTCGTGATGCGGGGGGTGCTCGTGCAGCTAGGGGTGCTCGTATTGCTGGGGCCTCTCCACCCTCGGCCGCTGGTGTGGCTTCTCCCTCGGCCGCAGGCGTGGCTTCTCCCTCGACCGCTGGCGTGGCTTCTCCCTCGGCCGCAGGCGTGGCTTCTCCCTCGGCCGCTGGCGTAGCTTCTCTCTCGGCTGCTGGCGTGGCTTCTCCCTCGGCCGCTGGCGTGGCTTCTCCTTCGGCCGCAGGAGTCTCTCCACCTTCGGCTGCAGGAGTCGCTCCTCCTTCGGCCGCAGGAGTCTCTCCACCTTCGGCTGCAGGAGTCGCTCCTCCTTCACCTGCAGGAGTCTCTCCTCCTTCGACCGCAGGAGTCTCTCCACCTTCCGCTGCAGGAGTCTGTCCACCTTCGGCCGCAGGAGTCTCTCCACCCTCGGCCGCTGGCGTAGCTTCTCCTTCGGCCGCAGGAGTCTCTCCACCTCCGGCTCCAGGAGTCTGTCCACCTTCTCCGGCTGTAGTCGTCTCTCCACCTTCCCCGCCAGTAGTATCACCCCCTTCTCCGGCTGTAGTTGCACCGCCCTCTCCGGCTGTAGTTTCTTCTCCTTCTCCCGCAGTAGATTCTCCAACTTCTCCGGCTGTAGTCGCTTCCCCTTCGCCTTCTGCCGCTGTAGTACCTTCTCCTTCGCCCTCTGGCGTGCTTGGTCCAGCGCCTGCTTCCTGGTCTTCGTCAGCTGGTGACTCAGTACGTGCCTCGCCAACTTCCCCTCCCTCTGGTACACCTTCAGCTCCAGGGGATGCGTCGGCGGGCTGTTCAGCTCCTTCTGCTGGTGGAGGCGGGCCGCCAGGTGGTGTTTCTATGTCTGAAGGCATCTCCTCCAGCGCGGGCGTGGTAGAAGTACCATTGACGTCATCGGGCAGGTCTGGAAACTCAACAGCGCCCTCCGAGTCGCTGCCGGCATTCTCCCCCGAGCCGCTGCCAAGTGGCGGGGCTTCGTTGTCCTCCTCGTCGGCGCCGGCGCTGTCGCCAATGTCGTGATGGAAGTGATGCAGATGCTCGTGGCTGTGATGCGTTGGCTTGGACTGTCCGTCGCCTGTGTTCTCGCAGTAGCGCTCCGAGCAGATGAAGTACTGCCGCTCCAGGCAGTTGTCGTCGGCCACCACTGTCATGTTTGAGCGGATGCGCACCTCCAGGCAATCGTCGCATTCGGAGTGCTCCGCGGGCTCCACAATGCTGTAGTTGCTGAAGAAGCGCACCAGGCGCCCGTTGCTGATGTATTGGAAGCGGCCCTCGTGCTGAAGGTCGTTTCCCCCGAACCAGAAGTCCTCCGTGTTGCCCTTGGAGCTGAGGAAGTCGATGGCTCCATAGAAATCTCTTGGGTTGCTCAGATCGGCCAGAGTTAGGCCCTTGCGCAGGCAGTTGTTCAAAGCGCCATGCCAGTTCATCTGCGAATCGATTCAAGGATCGAATGGGATGGGATAAGTAATTGGTAAGTGGTAAGTGGTGGTGTCTCCCTGCATGTTGCCTTACCTTCTTCACGGAAAAGTAGTAGCACTTGCCATTGATCCGCCTCAGATAGCGGCGGCTGCAGCCGGTGGCCGAGCCCGAGCCCAGGATCTGCTCCCCGGGAAGGGAGGCACTCAGCACAACCACGAGTGCAGTCAGTAGATGCTTCATGTCCTCGGCGCCCTAGTCACTGTGCTCTGGCCGCTGGCCGCCCTCCTGTACTTATATCCTCCCCTAGCGTGCAGCATTCCCAGAATCCATTCGCAATGCAGCCAATCAGTTTGCAGTCTTATCTAGCTGCTGCACTTGCCAAGGCATCCCTAATGGCCAGCGTAATTCAATTACCAGCCATGCTCCGTCAAGATTGCGGACGTCTCTACATTGCATGGGGCAATGTCGCGGGCTAATTTGTTGCCTCGTTTGTGGGTCAGGTTTAGGGTCATTTAATTCAATTCTGCCGCTGAGTATTCGTTGTGCCACACTCGAGACAACTAGCCAACTTTAGAACTGAGAACTGTTCGTAATAGAATTTCAGCCATCCAGCGTTGAGGAGAATAAGTGCCGTGAGATGATGCCCTTCCCCTGACTTCCCTGACCGCTCGTTCTGCTCGCATTACTCATCCAAAATAGTTTTCGTTGCCCTTGGCAGTGCTGGTTTATTGATTTACCCGTGCCGTACCTTTGCGGGGCCATGACATCAGCCCTGTCGATTGTCCCTGGGAATCCTGAGCCAGCCAGGACACACTTCGTTTGGTCTGTTGCCAGCTGTTGCCCCGACCGACGTAGATGACCTTCGACAATGTGGATGACGCCTTGGGGGCCCCAACAATTGATTGGGCGTGCGAATTCCGCTTGCCACGCGCTCGCCGCTAGTGTTTGTATCTGAAAATGTATCCATGTGTCTGTAGCTGTAGCTGTATCTAGATTTGTGTTTGTATCCCTGACATGACATCATCATCATGAACAGCAGCAGCACCAACAACAGCAGCGAGCTTCATCGATTCGTCGTATGCTTGGAGCTGGGACTACTATACTACAAAATTTTTTTTTTAGGCATCCAGAACTGGTGTGGAACGTGATTCCGCAGACCTCAAATCGCAGTTACTCATAGATACTCGCATTCACTCGCATCTGTGTGGGTATAGATGTATGTATGTATATGTAGATGTGTAGGTTGCGCTTGAGTGTGCGCTCGTAGCCCAACTACAGGTTTTCCACTATAGTAGTATTATAATAAAGCTTCTGCGCATTATCTGCTCTGCGGTACGAGAACATCAACAGTAACAGCCAACAACCAACACAACCACATCTGTGAGGCTGTGAGAGTCTGTTAGCATGCCTCATGGCATTGCCCCTGGGCCCATGGGCTATGCTTTTGCGTTTGCGTTGTTCTAGCCGGTTTTTATAATATACATATACATACATATATATATTGACCACATACTGGCATACATAGTATCCAAGCCAAAGCACAACAATTAAATGTATCGTAGATGCGGAGTATTACGCAAATGTTTTGAGTTCTACGTATGAACATATGGGAATGGGGAGGAGTTCAGCGAATACAAATTTTCTGAAATTATTCAATTTTTTATTTATATATATTTATTACGAGCATCTTTTGAATATTTAAGTTTCAATTCCAAAATAGAATCCCGAACCTATGTAGCATCAAGAAACGCATTAAACCCTTCAGGTACATACATATATATATAATGACACAATTTAGATGAATTAAGATTATATACTATGGAATGCACGCACTTTTCTCCTCGTAATCATTAGATATTTTACTTTAACTTAATTTCGCTCAATGGCTAAATGGCGCAGCGTTCGTTTTATTAGAATCAAAACATTCTGAATAGAAATTTGGATACCAGCACCACGCTTCCACCTTGCTACCATCTTTTCGCACAATTTTCAGCCTCTTTGGGAGCGTGTTGCTCATTAAATGCTTATTGAAATTGCCCCCAAAATCTAAATAATCTGGAAATTAACCGAGTGGCAAGAGAGAGAAGCCATTATGGCATCTCTGTTGAGGGTGGAAATAATTGAATTGGCCCAGCTACGAGTAAGAGTATACTATAAACACATTCCCGAACCAATCGCAAGCACAAAGCGTGAAGAAAAGTTTTGAGAACCGAAGGCGAAATCATTTAACGGACCACCATTATGACATCACATACTTTGAATTATTCAAATATTTGTGTGTTTGTTTTTTCTTCATAGAACCAGTACATAGACAAAGGAATGCCAGCGGAAGGCTTCCGTTTGTGGTTCGCTTCAGACTACTCGTACTACTATAATGGCACAATGTTTCTATTTCAGTGAACGCACACGTCATTTGATGTGAATAGAATGCATTCGGGGGACAGCAAAAAATGTTGCCGCTTCTCCGCTTGTTAATTTCTATTAAAATATAAATATGAATTCGTGGGGCGGACTGATGTGTTTTAAAATTTCAAACTGACGGAATGCCATGCGCCCAAGTGCGCATTACATTACTAAAGGAAACTGTCACTCGTATATACTACTACGGGTATAACGTAATCGATTTTGATTGGGATTCGGTCATGTAAATCGTTCATGCTCGGCTTAAAAAAAGCTTTGATTTGTTTATATTTCGCTAATTACCAGTCTGGAATCTGGAATCTGGAACCTGGAATCTCATCCCATCGAATCTGTAATCTGATCCAAATCAGGCTATAAATTATAATTGGCGACAGTTTAGAGCTTAGTTTTCATTTAGAAGGCCTTTCAGCATGTTTCCCAGTCGCCAAAATCAAAGTACAATTCGCATTTATAGTAGTTCAATTCTGCAATGGCTATTTGTAATCGAAACTTTTTCGATCTGTTCACAGCCTCGTTGAAGAACATTGGCGACAAGACCGCCAGTCTGTTCAGCAAGAAGAAGGATGAGGCTGAGAAATTGGCCAACGACAAGGCTGTCGAGGCTCAGAAGCTAGCCGAGGAGCAGGCCAAGAAGGTTGGTCAGTCCGTGCAGCAGACAAAGAACGAGGCCGAGCAGTTGGCCACGAGCACAGGTAACGTTTAAATTAATCCTTTAATGCACATCTCCTGCTAACAATACACTTTCTTAGCCAAGGATGCTGCCGCTCTTGCCACGGCCGAGGCCCAGAAGGCTGGACAGGCGATCGATCAGGGTGTGAATCGCGCTGCTGGAGCTGTCAACCAGACCAAGCAGGCGGTGGACAACACCGTTCAGCAGGCAAGCGCCGTCGCCCAGAACTCCAAGCAGGTGGCAGCAAACATTGCCGAATCTTCGCAGCGCGCTGCCGCCAATGCCGTGGATCAGACCAAGAAGGCAGCCAACGACGCCATCAACAAGAGCGTCAAGGCCGCCGAGAACGTGGCCGACCAGAAGCTGAAGCAGGCTGAGGGCGCCATCGATGGGGCGCTCAAGCAGACTAGCCAGACGGTGGACCAGAAGCTGAACGAAGCCAACCAGTACGTCGATCAGAAGCGCGGAGCAGCTGAGAAAAGTTTCCAAGAGGCCGCCAGCCACGCCCAGGAGAGCGCCGGCCAACAGGCTACCCAGCTGCTGGGAAAACTCAACCTGGCGCCCAAGTAGATTCTTTCTGCCCATCCCACAATATTGGCAGCCCAAATAATTTCGTGTGTATGTAATTAAACAAGAAAATGCTTTAGAAACAAGAAGGAATTTGCTTCAACGTAACAAGTGCCAGCAATGTGATTGCTAAATCCTCGATTGAAATTTAAATACAGATATTTTTGGATTACTTTGCAGCTTTTGCTATGAACATTTCAACACATTTCTATCTCTTTATACCATATACAGAGTGTAATTAATGTTTATTTTGTTTCTTTTCCGAAAAACTTTTGTTACTTTGAAGCATTTGATATACTTTATATACAGAAACGAAGATGATTTATGCTTTTAATATACGTATATTCTGTTTATGTAGAAATGTATGATTAAGTACTTTTAACTTTTGCACAATACATTAAAAATGTGTTTTAATCTATTTCTGTCTATCTTGTCATTTGTTTGTTCTACGAAATATAATTATTCCAGGGGAGTCTGAGTTGATATTTTGAATTTTGAATTTCGCGGCCAAATGACAGCGCTGCCACAGCACTGGTTAAATATCAGGTTCTATTTGACAGCGCTGCCACATCGTTGAAAGCGTCTTCAAAAGAGCTTAAAAAGTTTAAATAAAATTAATTAACTTTTGCGGCAAACTATTTAACAGAGTATACAAACTTTGATATTTTGTTTAAATGTAGATGTAGAGTCTGAGTTGATATTTTGAATTTTGAATTTCGCGGCCAAATGACAGCGCTGCCACAGCACTGGTTAAATATCAGGTTCTATTTGAAAATCGTTGAAAGCGTCTTCAAAAGAGCTTAAAAAGTTTAAATAAAATTAATTAACTTTTGCGGCCAACTATTTAACAGAGTATACAAACTTAGATTTATTTTTTGTATTAGTGTAGATATATTTGACACCAAGTAGGTCCCAATTATAAATCTTTTATTTTATAGATTTCGGACAGACAGGTAAGACAGATAGGACTACTACTACTATATCTAATAACAGCCATGGGAGTTGACAAATCCTTCAAATTCGACAGCTCTAGGATTGTTGTGGAGTTGTATTGCCTCATATTCTTGAGTAAATTTTAATGGACTACCATCCCGTTAATATATAGTAATGTACCCCAGTACACCATTAATTGTATTAAATATTCCATTATATACCAGGTTAAATGGACAATAGGTTATAGCATAAATATTCTATGCCTTAGTTTCCAACACCAACATTATCCCAAATTATACCTTGACAGATTTATTTTTCCGCACCACATTTATATTTAAAATGTCGAAATATACGAATATTCCTTGGTTTAACCTACATTTACTTATAATACAATACCTTAGACATTAAGACCACTCACTAGTTTGTGTTTTTTTGTTATGGCGGATACGATACCTTTTTTATTTTTGGTGCACTGTAAACCCTTTTAATTTTTGGTATACTGAATTCAGCTCTCGTCGCACATGGTGCATCTGTAATTGTTTGTGCTTTGGATTCCTTTTTAATTTTTTTTAGATTGGACTTTATTATGGGCTCTGTATATTCGGCTCTTAGTCTCTGAGAAGTGAATGGCTCTGGTGCATCGGGTGCATTGCATTCACCTTTTATTTTGGTGCACTGGATTCCTTTTGATTGCAACTTTCGCATAATTTCGAGGGTTTTTTGTTTTTTTGCCAATTCGGGGTCTACTGCAGGAGTGGGAATCACCTGAGTTTTGGAACGTTTTACATCGACCCCACATGCTCGCAGCTTACTGAGTATCTGCTGGGTGGTGTTGGTGGTTCCTTCACCACAGTTGGCAGCTGGAGTTGCTGGAGATGGCTTGACTTCCGTGTCAGTGGCTACCAAACGCTTTAAGTTCTCCCTCACATGGGGCACACTGACAGGCTCTGTCCTCACCGTTTTGGCTGGATGTATATGAATGGGGCTTTGCCGACGCCTTTCAGTCTTTGTGTCGGCTATCGGAGTGTTTTTATTTTTCTCAATAACCAATTGCTTTTTCCCCACCACGTTTTCTTTGGAATGCGATGTCTTTGGTTTGGAATGCGCGGATAAGCGCGTCTCGTCGTCGTACCAGCGGGGATCCTCCAATTCTGCCTCCCAGTCAATGGCACTGCTGCTCACATCTTCAATGTTGTAAATATGGAGCTGCAAGGAGAGACTCTGGTTCGTGTGGGATGTCACAGGAAAGCCATGGCAACTTACCTCCTGTCTATCATTCCTTAATACCGTCTCACGTTTTTCCTCGACGTAGCTGAGTTGATCGGTGGAGGTGCAATTCACAACATGTTTAATACCAGAGCAATCGACCAAATGTTTCTGGAACATTTGAAATGTGAGAAAACACCGCTCGCAGCTGCGGCACAGCATCAGAAGCCTCTTCTCTTCATCGTAGAGCAGGTCGCCCAGGCGTACAGTTTTCAGACACTTTGATTTTCTTGATCCGTTCATTTGTTATAAACAAATTCGCGCCAAAAAAAATGCAAAAAATAGCAACAATAGCTGATATTTTGTTTTTAGTGTAACCCCAGACTTTTGATGAAATATATCCGTCTAACCCTCAGAAATATACCGTAATATTCGCTGAAATATTCTGCATTATATACCGATATAAAAACCATGAATGAGAAAATAATTTTAACCGACTAGCTTCCCCTTATTTAAACAGTTGAACTTGAGTTAAGCCGCGGATATGATTTTGATTAAAATTTTATTTAATATAGAACATAGTATTACTTAAATACCCTCAATTTAGAAATTGTCATCATAAAAAATGTAAACAATTTTCTTACCTCTGCGATGTTTGGCATTGCCTGCAATTATTCTGCGAACTTTTGATAATTTGATTTTGGGTGCAGAGCGCGATTTGATCAAAGTGGAGATGACTTTTTTCTTTGGCTTGCAAGACAGCCATAACTTAAGCGCGGCCATGGCTTCCTTGTACTGGCAGTCCTGGATGTTCTGGGCATGTTCAGTTTGAGTTTTGCCGCTGACCGGTTTTCTGGACTCGTTAGTCGAACGGTGGCAATAGCTGCAACAGCCAGTCTTTCCCGACTGGGAATTATCATCTTTATCCACACTTTCGGATTTTTTTAGCCTGCCATCCATTTTCTTGAATTCTAAATGGATCTTCTTCATCATATTGGAGTCATTCATCTGATTTGGAGTCTTGTGTGATGACTCATCTTGGAGTTGAGTATCCACAACAAGAGGTATTGAGTCCGTGAACTCAAGAATTAATGACTTTCGATCTTTAGCTTGATTATCTTCCTTGTTTTGCTTCTGCTGCATCTCCTTGACCGGAGTATCCATCGGAATTGTGTCCGTGCAACTCTCGTTTAGATCATGAAGAACATCTGTTTTAGCTTGGCCATCCGTGAGTTGGAGAACTTCCTCTTGATCATTATCTCCCTTGTCCTGTTTGTCCTGGCGATCTTTATCTTGTTCATTAGTTTGAGTGTCCTGTATCTCCTTGGTCGGTATGACAACTGCTATCTTTTTTTTTTTTTTTTGGAGAAGTGTGGAACATGCCCTCATGTGGAATATCCACATAATTTTTTTCTGCCGAATTCATTCTACTGCAAGGCAATCAAAGCTTTGTAAGGATTAAAAATATAAATTTTTGTCTGAAACGTACACTGTGATTGGAGCCAGTCGAATGAAATTTGAATTATAGATTATGAATATATATGTATAATATAGCCTTGCAAGTTTTTTTACAAAATAGAAAATGTTTTTCGTATATTTACTCTGTGCTGCGTACTATACGATGCATTCAACAGAATTGAGAAATGAACATATTCAACGAGTAGATTTGAAACTGAAACTATTGCCTTTACCTACTTGTTTGAATGAATTTCACAAAAACGTATTTGCAGATTCTTCCTAAATACGATCTTTGAAACAGTGACATGATCTATGATTTACTTTATTTGGTAAAATCATGGAAATAAGCCAGATGAATTTTCAAACAGTATTATCTGAAGGTTGTTCAAATGTTTGAACAGATCGGGGTTAAGTGGGCTAAGTTCGTTTTTCATCGGTATTTTTATGGTATATTTTAAAAAAAGAGGGTTTACTTCGGTATATTTCTGATGGTCAGATAGTAATACTATCTAAACTGGTCACACTATTCACATCCAGCGCGTGGTGCTAAAAAATTTTGTCGCATTAAAAATTAAATAAATCGCCGCAAAATGTCAAAGCGCCGCATTGAAGTCGGTGAGACCTACGTTAGCAAGTCCAAAAAGTGAGTACACAAATAATTAATGACTGTTTGGCTTGCTTAAGTATGTGAATTTGGGAAAATCAGCAGGGTTGCGGAGGCGTCGTCCACTTCGGCATCGGCATCGACGGTGGCAGCGGCCGCCGGGACTGTTGCGCAGATCCTGGGCGGATTTGTGCCGAGCAAACAGCCACCCACGACGAATACCCTGACCGGTAAGACGTACTCGCAGCGTTTCCAGAATCTGTACAAGAAGCGTATCGCGTTGCCGGTATTCGAGTACCAGGCAGACTTTATGCGCCTGCTGAGCCAGCACCAGTGTATCGTGCTGGTGGGCGAGACGGGCTCTGGCAAAACCACCCAAATCCCACAATGGTGTGTGGACTTTGCCGTGTCCAAGGGACGAAAGGGTGTCTCCTGCACCCAGCCCCGTCGAGTGGCCGCCATGTCTGTAGCGCAGCGAGTGTCCGAGGAAATGGATGTGAATCTAGGCGAGGAGGTTGGCTACTCTATTCGTTTCGAGGACTGTTCTTCGGCTAAGACCCTGCTGAAGTACATGACCGACGGTATGCTGCTTCGCGAGGCTATGTCCGACCCCATGCTGGAGCAGTACCAGGTAATCTTGCTCGACGAGGCTCACGAGCGCACCCTCGCTACGGACATCCTGATGGGCGTGCTCAAGGAGGTCATCCGGCAGCGCAACGATCTTAAGCTGATTGTCATGTCGGCCACCCTCGATGCCGGCAAGTTCCAGCAGTACTTCGACAACGCTCCACTGATGAACGTGCCCGGTCGAACGCATCCCGTGGAGATATTCTACACACCGGAGCCGGAGAGAGACTACCTAGAGGCAGCCATTCGCACAGTCATTCAGATACACATGTGCGAGGAGATTGAGGGTAAGTGAAAACTCCTACAAATATAAATGAAATGCAAGTCCTTAGGTACTGACTTTCCTTCATCCCCTTTAGGTGACATTCTCATGTTCCTCACGGGCCAGGAGGAGATCGAAGAGGCGTGCAAGCGCATCAAACGGGAAATCGACAATCTGGGCTCAGATATTGGCGAGCTGAAGTGCATTCCCCTGTACTCCACGCTGCCGCCCAACCTGCAGCAGCGCATCTTCGAAGCGGCTCCCCCGCCGAATGCCAACGGAGCCATTGGTCGGAAGGTTGTGGTGTCCACCAACATTGCGGAAACCTCGCTGACCATCGATGGTGTCGTGTTTGTGATTGACCCGGGCTTTGCCAAACAGAAGGTCTACAATCCCCGCATCCGCGTTGAGAGCTTGCTGGTATCGCCCATTTCCAAGGCCTCGGCCCAGCAGCGGGCTGGTCGAGCCGGTCGTACTCGTCCGGGTAAATGCTTCCGGCTGTACACGGAGAAGGCCTTCAAGAACGAGATGCAGGACAACACCTATCCCGAGATTCTCAGATCAAATTTGGGTAATGGGGATAATCCTTGATTTTTGCTGACTTTTGCTTTATATTTCTCATTCTCCTCTTGATTATCCCCAGGCACTGTGGTTTTGCAGCTGAAGAAGCTGGGAATCGACGACTTGGTGCACTTTGACTTCATGGATCCCCCTGCACCGGAGACCCTTATGCGTGCCCTGGAGCTGCTTAACTATCTGGCCGCCCTGGACGATGATGGAAACCTGACAGACTTGGGGGCTGTCATGTCCGAGTTCCCCCTGGATCCGCAGCTAGCCAAGATGCTGATAGCCAGCTGCCAGCATAACTGCTCGAACGAGATACTTTCCATAACGGCCATGCTGTCGGGTGAGAAAAAATAGCAACAAAATCAAACAATTCCGCGCTTAAGTTGAGGCATACCCCATCTATGAGGCATTACTCCCTCATGGAAAGATTAGTGATAGCATAAAAGGGTGGGCTGATCCTTTGCTCTATTGAAATTGAAAGATAAATCAGGCTAGACGGGTTTCTTTTATTTGTCAATCTTAAACGGACGACCCAGACGCTACGTGAACGGTTCTAAGTATTTTGTTAAGCTAAAGTGCAAAGAAAAAAGTTTGTTCAATTTATTTGTTCTTTGCATTCAACACGAAAAGCAAAGTTGCACGTGCGTTGCAATGCCCCTGACTCAGTCCTTGTGGCCATCATTCGAATGGAATGATGTGATAGGGTCTTGTCCAACCAGCGTTGTCTGATTTGTTGGTTCTCTCTCCCATAAGCAAAACGCACTTGCAACTCACAAATGCAATCAATTTTGAATCAAGCCTCTAGATTGCGTAGCTGACAAAAAGTAAGCAAAATCGAGTCTATTTCTTAATATATAAACCAAAATAAGAAACAATGTTCTAAACATGTGCTTAATCGACCAAAAACAAAAACCAATCTGAACGTGCCAAACAACCAAAGTGCCACAGTGCTTCGTGCGTCCCAATGAGGCCAAGAAGGCGGCCGACGAGGCCAAGATGCGGTTCGCACACATCGATGGGGATCATTTGACGTTGCTGAATGTCTACCACGCCTTTAAACAGAGTGAGTACAGGCCATTAAATACCCTCTTCTTTCCGTGATCCTTATTGCAATCTGTGTCATGGTAATTTATGGTAATTGCAGGCAGTGAGGATCCCAATTGGTGCTATGAGAACTTCATCAACTTCCGGTCGCTGAAGAGCGCGGACAATGTGCGCCAGCAGCTGGCCAGAATTATGGATCGCTTTAACTTGCGGCGCACCAGCACGGAGTTCACATCAAAGGACTACTATGTGAACATACGCAAGGCCCTGGTGCAGGGCTTCTTCATGCAGGTGGCCCACCTGGAGCGCACTGGCCACTATCTGACCATCAAAGATAACCAGAATGTGCAGCTGCATCCATCGACCTGTCTGGACCACAAGCCCGATTGGGTCATCTACAACGAGTTCGTGCTAACCACCAAGAACTACATACGCACGGTCACAGATGTGAAGCGTGAGTAGATTTTTCATATCATCAGCCTTGACCCTCTTAATACCTCTCTTCATTTCCATATAGCTGAATGGCTGATCAGTCTGGCTCCGCAATACTACGACCTGAATAACTTCCCCTCATGCGAGGCGAAGCGTCAGCTGGAGTTGCTGCAGCAGCGGATGGAAACCAAGCAGTACCAGAAGGGATTTTAAGGCCTCTCTCTTCTGTCCGCGCTGCCTTTAGAAGTAAGCAACCTATGGAAGAGCTATAGGCTATGGTGTGTGTGGTGTGACAGGTCGTGAAGTAATTGTTTGAAAACTGCTGCGGAATGAAGTAATCCGTTTGCATTTTATTGTTTGATACATTTAAACTTAAGCACACATTCGCATTAACCAGTTGCAGCAGATATCCACCAACTCCGTTTAGTGAATAGTGTTAATAAAAGAAGCAACTTTTTATATCTACCTATGCCCGGTGTTCTCATCCGTTTGTCTTCTGGAATTGTATGAGTATGACCAGGTAGGTGGCTATGGCCGAAGCGAACTGAAACAGATGAAGATAATACAGAACCAATGGGGCAGGCACTTGCTTCTTGTTCTTACCGATGTCAGAATAGTGCGATTGACGCGGCACAGACCAGAGGCTGAGAAATCCGAGTCGACCACCAGCAACTGCTGCCAAAACTTCTTCACCGCCTCGGCCAGAATGGGCTCGTGCACCTTTCGCTCGATTTCACATACAATCTGAATGGTTTTGCGGGACTCTCGGGCTGCCAGATGGCAGGGCTCGACGACCATTAGCAGGCGAAAGGAGTGGAATAGTATCCAAAGCGCCTGCACCCACAGATATGCGTTGTCCCGCTTGCTGAGCAGCTCCAGAAACAGAAAGTAGGCGGTGGCCACCAAATGCAGCAGACAAGAGACCAGAATAAAGAGCACGGCTATGCCGAAGGAGCTGCAAATGATAAGAAATGAAAAATAACATTGTGGATAGAGCTACGGATGAGTTTACAGACTTGGACAAGAGCAGCACACACTTGCTCAGCGATTCGTGGTTGTCGGCCATGGTCTGGATGAGCAGACCCTTGTTCTTGGCTGGAAAAGAAAGCAGTTAGAGCAAGGCCACATGAGGGACGGGGCGGACTCTTATTCTCTTTTTGTCACCTGCGGATTCATTCGGCAGCATTTCGCTACTCAGTTTGGTCAAACTCGAGTGGAGGGCCGTGGGTGTCATCATTGCATTCGTGCTCACTGTCTTGACAGTGCTCATCTTGCGCAGTTTCAGGGCATCAGTGGCTTCCTTCGGCTCTGGGTAGGATGAGGATCCAGTACTGGGAACAATTATACAAATACGTACTCCACTTACCGCTCTGGAAGCTGCTGCGGAGCATCTGGTTTAGGCGCCTGAAGCGTCTTCCCAGGCCGTAGGCGGTGTTCGCAAAGTTAATGTGCAGGCCGGTGAGAATAAAATAGAGGGTATAGAAGGGTATATACCAGTGCACATTGAGCTCTGTAAAGTGGGGAAAATGAGCACAGATGAATCGTTCTAATAAAGGCGTTACCTACCCGTATCGGAATCAGCTATATTCATCTCCTCAGCTTTGCGCATCCACGTGCCCACATCGAGACCGAGTAGCGTGGATATAGTCATCAGAGAAACACTGGCCATTCCCAAGGCTCGCCATCGGTCTCTCCTCGAGTGGTTGCAGGCATTTAAAGTGTTGTCGATCTGAAAGGGCGGGTAATAGGTGGGAAGTGAATTCGTGCCAATAAAAAGGGACCCAAGATCAAGTGGATCGAGGTGAGATCTCACCCTTATATAAGCGAGAATTTAGTTCGATGGTTTCGCGCAGACTGAGCAGACCACAGTAAACGCCCGAGACAACGGCCAGCACAACAACAGACACATCCAGGGCCGTTACCACCTTTGACGTTGCCGACTTCATTCTAAAAGATGCACTTTTGATTTTTTTTGTGGGTTTTGTTTCGGTTGCAGTTGGTTAGAGTAATAGTAAGTCAAAATCAGGTGGGAGTCGAATCGAGGTGGCCAAAGGTGATGATTAGATAGAGAAAGACGAAGTAAAAAAAGAGTTACACACAGGTGGGACGCACACACACAGATCAGTGTAGAAAATAATTAAGTAAAAATGAGTCAAGGACAGTCCCAGGTTCTTACCGTACAGGTATTTTCGCATTGGCATCAAACAGTAATCCCCGATAGGTTAGAAAAACTAAACAAATTAGATTATATCCAATTAGCTACTACTTTTATTATCCACTGACTGCTCACCCATTGCCACGGTCAAGGAGGCCGAATAGATTGTTAATATCCAACTGCGACGTATCTCATATTGACCCTTGGAGTTCTTGCGTGTCGCATATGGGGCCAAGGCCAGCAGTTTGCTAATGTAGAAGATGCCAACGCTCGGCTCCGATATTTCCATCTTGTATCAAAAGAGAGATATTCACCGGACAACTTCTCGACGAGAACTGTTCGAAAATGGCCGGAAACCATGGGTCTTAAATTGAAAAATGATATGCAAATACTGCGCTCTAATATTTGACTATTATTAGTGAATGTCCATAACCCAACCTCCTGCCGCCGCCAGACTGCAGACTGTGGCGAAAAGGTAACACATTTGCTTATCAAAAGGTTCTCCAACTCTGTAAATAATAATTAGCGTGTGAAAATACCAATAGGCAAGGACACAGAAGCCAATTATCTGTAGCAAAATGCGTGTTGACAGCTCTGTGTGGCAGGTGAGCGAACAGCAGTCTCTGAATGAAATACAATACGGACAATAGCCAGCTAGACATAGGACACTCCCTCATTTATTGTAACAGCTCTCTTTTTAATAGGGTTGGGTTAAGGAACGGTAGCACATGTACATTTCATGAGAGTAAAGTTTCTAGTCTATTTCGGGATGGTGTAGGCATTGAAAATCTCAATCCAGTAGCCATCGGGGTCTTTGATGAAGGCCAAACCCTTCATGCGGCCATCGTCTGGCTTCTTCACGAATTCGACTCCCTGTTCCTGGAATCTGCAGACAGTGGTTAAGATTGCTTCAGACCTACATACATATATGGGATAATTGTTTACCGCTTGCAGGCAGCATAAACATCGGGAACCATCACTCCAATGTGTCCAAAGCCACGGGGGTCATTGTTGCCGTTGTGATAGCTCTGCTCCAGGTCGTTTTCAGTGCCCCAGTTGCTAATAATTAAAGAAGGCAATGTACACTCCCTCTTCCACCCCATGTATGTACATAGTTCAAACGAAACACTCACTGGGTTAACTCAATGGTTGCTTTGCGACTCAACGCCCAGCTCCTGCGCTGCTTCGGGTCCTTGGGTATATCGTCGGCATTCTCATAGCTGCAGTTGAATGATAAGAAAGGAAATTGTCATTTGTCTGGTCTGCCCTCTCCACTGACCTACCCCATGAAATACAGGGAGAACATGGACTCAGGGAAGTCCAATTTCGCCAGCAATGTCATGCCAAGGACGCCCGTATAGAAGGGCAGCGACTTGCGGGGATCCTTAATACGGTACATGGTTTGTTGGAACAGGAAATCCTATAGAATGCCGCAATGACGCGTGTTAATTGCTTCCACTTAATCGGCTCGACTCAGCTCTTTGCTCCAATATGTCTCGACTTACCTTTGTTGCCTCCTCCGGCTTTTTGCACAAGGCTTCGGCCTCTGCATTGCTTATGCCTGTGACATCGCCCATTTTTAAGTTTTTCAATTAAAATCACACCTGTTGTGTAAAATGTATTTTGAGTGGAACGTGCGTATGCGTGTTATCTTTCGTGACCAAAAAGTTTCCACTACTCGATGCACACGGTTGATAGAAACAAAATATCGGTATTTTTGGGCGTTATTGGGAACTATTGGTATCTCTGATCCGGATTATCTTTTATTAGAACTATCTTTTATCAGATGTATCGTTTATCAGAAGTATCTTCGCTCAGAAGAATCTACGATCAATACATGATACTTCTGTATGATCATCGTCAGATGATAGAGCCTTGGTGCGCTTTGCTGATGGTTTAGATGGAGTTTCCTAGGTGCGCTTGGTGGATGGGTTGGTAGGTGTTGCCTTCCATCCACATTTTTTCTGAATGGCAACAGATGGTTATTCAAGTATACAATAATATTATAAGACTTGAAGAAGCGCAGTTCAGGTAAAAGATGTCGTTTTTTTGTGTTAGTAAGGAGAGAATATCTAAAAGAAGAATAGAATTGAATTTCGGCGGTTTAACTCAAGTTGTTCACCTTTTGAAATATAGGAGCTCAGCTCGATTTTTTCGCATCGATGTATGACAGTATATTTTTTGCATGTGAAGGTATATTTCGGTATATTTCTGAGGGTCGGGCGGTATAATTTATCGATGAATTTGCGGTCACACTAGGGTGACTGATTTTTGACAAGTAAGATAAAAAAATAAATAAGTAGAATTTTTGCGAATGCTTTTTCCCGAATCCTGTTCCTATAAAGATGATAGCAATGGATGAGCAGCGCAGCGATAAAATCTATGGCGGATGCGAGGGGCCGGATGCCATGTATGTCAAGCTAATTTCCTCGGACGGCCATGAATTTATTGTAAAACGGGAACACGCTCTCACCTCTGGAACCATCAAGGCGATGTTATCCGGCCCAGGACAATTTGCCGAGAACGAGGCTAATGAAGTGCACTTTCGGGAGATTCCGTAAGTTCAATTAAATCTAAGCTGTGGTCCCGTCCCCGCTAGCAACTGGGGGCTATCTTGGGCCGCATAACCCGCTCTGACCTATTGACCGGCCGCGAGTTTGCAAAATACATACACGCATAAGTACATATAAACATGCATGTATTGTATGTATGTAAATAAGAGCTGAACGGTCACTAGATTAGAAGAAAATGCATATCGTACTTTTTGCACACGTTTTGGAGGACATTCGTGCCATTGTTGATATGCATATATATAGTAAAACTGACATTTGTTCTGATTAACCACCGGCTATACTGATATTCATGTTGTTTCATTACAGGTCGCACGTCTTACAAAAGGTCTGCATGTACTTCACTTACAAAGTACGCTACACCAATAGTTCCACTGAAATACCCGAGTTTCCAATCGCACCAGAGATCGCATTAGAACTTTTGATGGCGGCTAACTTCCTAGACTGCTAAATTATTGGTTAACTTTATATACTTTATTATCAATTAAACGAGGGGAAAGCAAACTTGAATGAAGCCTAATTTTTGCCTGTGTTAATTTGTAATGAATCAAGA
This sequence comes from Drosophila bifasciata, assembly GCA_009664405.1. NCBI lineage: Eukaryota > Metazoa > Arthropoda > Insecta > Diptera > Drosophilidae > Drosophila > Drosophila bifasciata. The sequence goes on along the minus strand of CM019043.1, from coordinate 8,639,392 downwards.
TGATTGTCTCTGTAGGCGAGAAAAAAATTAAATTCTGTTAATTTCCTAAACGACAATAATGATTTTATTTAACTCAAGAAACATTCTCAGGGCTTGAGAGTCATTTGCTATGCTTTGACTTGGATTTGGAGGCATCCTTGTTGCTTAGCATCGCGAAACGCATTTGCTGGACCAGCCACTGGACACCTTCACCTAGACCCTCGCCGGATATAGCATTGCTGGAGCAGATGTGCCATGGTTTCTCCTTGATGTTTTCCAAACTGAGTGCTGAAATTGAATAGTAGTTATGTA